>SNQJ01S0168611.1:20780-32937 GCA_010110895.2 Picea sitchensis | reverse complement strand
ACAGATTCACCCCCCCCCCCTTATTAGTATTCCAAGAGAGTGTTTCCTTGCAATTCATCATTCTAAATCATTTCAATAGGTTCAATGCATATTTTATTTGACATATAAACATCCAAGAATCTAACTGATTTATTTCTATATCAAGGAAGTAATTCATCAATCCCAAATGTATCACCTCAAATTCATGTTTCATTCTTGATTTAACCTCATGTACTGGAAGGTTTCTAGTGAAAATCATGTCATCAACGTATAAACAAGTAGTTAAAATTTTCCCTTGTTGATTTACCTTTGTATTTAGAGTGGGTTCATTATTGATTCTATTAAATTCATGGATGATCAAACAAGAGTCTATCATATTGTAAGAAGATATTGGAGTTTTCTTGATCCCATAGAGAGATTTATTCAATCTATATACAATAGATTCCTATCCTTTTATCTCATACCCTCACGATTTCTGCACATAAAATGCTTCTTCAAGAATGGCATTTAAGATTGCATATTTCACATCCATTTGGTATACCTTCCATTTGTTTTGAGTAGCTATCGGTTAGACTAATCTTCCCAATATTGCAAAAGCCTCTCCAAAATCAATTCCAAGTTGTTGTGAAAGCCCCTTTGTTAATAGTCTTCCCTTGTATCTTTAAACTCCACCCTTTTCATTAAATTTGGTTTTATAATCCCATTTCACACCGACACAATCTGTGTATTTAGGAAAATCTACTAGTCCCAGGTATCATTCCTTTCTATGGAATATATTTCTTCATCCATTGCTTTGACCCAATGTTCTTGTTTAACTTCTTCTTCAAAGAATGTAGGATGACATGACAACAATGCAAAATTTGAATGGTTATCTAATTATTCATAAATTTCTTACAAAATTCTAGTAATTCTAGTGTTTGGGATGACACCATTACATAAACGACGACTAGGAGTAGATTAACTTGCTGGATTTTATGAATCACCTTGAATAGATTTTCTTGGTGTCCTTGTTGGAGTACCCCCGACACACGATTAAGATTGTGTATCTTAATTTCCTACTTGTTCAATTTCTTCTTCTATAAAAACTTGCCCATAAGGAATTTCTACTCCAATAGTCATAGTTTTTTCTACACTTATGTTTCAAGCTTCAAACTCTTTGAACTCTACATCTTTTCTTATTATAAACTTCTTTGTGACTAGATTATACAATCTGTATTATTTGGATTTCTCACTATAACCTCTGAAAATACACTTCTCACTTCTATCATCTAATTTTCTTCTTAGATGTTAAGGTACGTGAGCATATGCCACACATCTAAAAACCCAGAAATTTGATACACTGTACTCCATACCACTCCATACCTCTTGTGGAACTCTGTTTTTTATACTCTTTTTGGGATACCTATTCAAAGTGTATACAAAATAAGTTATTGCTTTGCCTATAAACGTATTGGATCAATTCTTATATTTCAACAAACTTTTAACCATGTTCATGATTTTTCTATTATTCCTTTATACCACACCATTATTTTGTGGTGCATACATGGCTATGAATTGTCTCTTGATTCCAAAGTGTTTACAATACATTTTAAATTCTTTGGAGTCATATTCTCCTCCTCCATGAGATCTCAATATTTTAATATATTGACCACTCTTTTTTTAAACCAAGGCTTTAAACTCCTTGAACTTGTCAAAGGTTTCAAATTTGAGTTTTGAGAAGTATACCCAAGTCTTACAATTGAAATCATCAATGAATTTAAATAAATAAAAGTGTCCTTCAAGATATTGGGTTTGCATCAGACCACACAAATCAATATTCACTAACTCCTTTTCCCTGTGAGATGCACTAGTTGGAAAATTCTCTCTGTGTTGTTTTTCCAATATACAACTTTCACAATATTTGGATAGTTCATGTATGATTGGTATGCATTTAACCAACTGCTTTTGTTGAAAGAAATTTATTCCTCCAAAATGAGAGTGACCAAATCTCAAATGCCAAAGCCAAGTGTTGGCCCTTGACCAAGTTTTGGAGAACCTTGGTTATGTTTGACCAGTTTTTGGGAATTCGATAGGCTGGTCGAAGACGAGCACCCAGGCGAAGTGGAGATCATGGGATCTCACCCCCTTTTGAGGGATTTTTGGGTTTAGGGTTTATGTAATGGGTATGGGATGTTGGCCCATGGGTTTACCCATGTTTAGGCCCCATTTGTAATGTATAAATAGATATCTATGTGATGTAATTAAGAGGAGAGACCTAGTAGAATTATCTTAGTGTGGATCTAGAGGCTATGTGCATACTATGTGTTAAGACTTGCAGGGCTAAGTGAAAGTGATTGTACGAATCTTGTGTGCAGATTGTGTAATAAAGATTTGTGTTGTGACCTAACTCGGGGAAGGAGGATTTGGTGAGGTGCACGCAGATCTCCTATCCTATGTGGAGTGGGTTCTATAGCTTTGTGCATGTGCGAAGATTGACAGAAGATAATAAAGAAGAAGAAGATTTGGTGGGCGTAGCCCCACACTGGGGTGAACCACATATATCCTGTGTTATGGTTTCTTTGTGCATTATGGTTGATATGTTAAGGATGTGATTTGTGCTTAGTGCTATAATATTTATGTTAAATGCATATGATATAGTAGCTTAGTGCTTATGCTGTGAATGAATGCTAGATATTCTTTGATGCTATGTGCTGAATAGATAAATGTGCTTAGATCTTATTGAATACTGGGATGTTATGTAATTAGGGTTTTAACCTGTGTTGTGAATAAGGGTAAAAGATAATGAATGTTAATTGCTAAGTTCTCTGTTAAGTATTGTGATCACAGATCTGTGTCTCAGCTAGGTTGTAGACACTTGAGTCCTACAACCACCCCTACCTCTACCTAGGGTGAGACTTCATCTTCTTCGCAGGTGCTGTCGAAATGGACGGTAGTTAGGATTTTGTTGGTGAAGTATTGAAGCGTTGAACCCTAGGTCTACCCCTATGCAAACAAATGGTTCCGTTGCCAGGACAAGATTGAGGCTAAGCTGAAAGGGGTACAACAAGCCCTCTACTCGATCCGCACATTGTCTACAACTCCACCATCATCATCATAAGGCATAGAAGTAGGAGATGAACCTTCCCAGCTATTTATAATAGTAGATGTGACAGATGCTTGCCTTCATCGTGTATAGGAAGAAAAAGAGTAGTACAGAGAGGCCTTGAAGAAAGCAAAGAAAGAATCCCTAGAGAAACATCGAGTTGCAAGCAAGAGAAAGATGACCTCCAAACAAAGTTAGCAGAGGACAAAGAACAACTCAATAAAAAAAAATAACAACTATTCGCGGAGCATATGGGAGTTAATGAGGCAGTCACTAGAGAACTCCACTCCGTGTCGGGCCTTGCACAGATAGAAGAAGACACAGTGCAGAGTCAAGTGGACAAGCTCAATGAAGCTATTCAACAACTTCAAGAAAGAGTGGAAGAACTAGAATTGCACGTAGTGCCAAGCACTCCATAGGAAGTGCGAGACCAGAGAGAAGAAACTGCCAAGAGCACATTAGAAGGAATCAAGGCATTGGCCTTAGAGTGCAAGCAACTTAGTAGAAGTGTGCATACCTATGAGCACCTTGCATAAGACCTTGAACTAAGGACATTGGAGTCACAACTTCAAGAGGCAAAACAACAAGCAACGAAAATACAAGAATAATTGAAGCTACTGTCAATAGTCGAGAAAATGAAAAGGTCACAATAATAGCGCATTGTTCAACAACAGGTAGCGCAATGTTCAACAACAGGTCCATGCCATCTAGAGTAAAGTCATGGAAGTGACCTAGAGGCTCTGTCCATTGCAAGATGAAGCCTTCACATTTTTTGAGGAGATAGAGGGACAAGGATCACAACTAGAACAAGTAGTCACCTTAGTGGAACAACGCTTGGAAGGACTGGTCACAAAGAAAGTCATCCAGAAGTTCGCCAAGTAGGAGGCTCTGGCGAAGCAACAAGTTGAGGTAGCTCGAGGTCTTTGAAGAAAAGTTGTCTAGACCAGAGTGACTCGGGACGAGTCACAGGTGAATGTTGGGGGCTTGTTGGCCCTTGACCAAGTTTTGGAGAACCTTGGTCATGTTTGACCACTTTTTCGGACTTCGATAGGATGGTCGAAGACAAGCACCCAGGCCAAGCGGAGATCATGGGATCTCGCCCCCCTTTTAATGGATTTTTGGGTTTAGGTTTTATGTAACAGGTATGGGATGTTGTCCCACGGGTTTACCCATGTTTAGGCCCCATTTGTAATGTATAAATCAATATCTAGGTGATGTAATTAAGAAGAGATACCTGGTGGAATTGGCTTAGTGAGGATCTAGAGGCTATGTGCATACTATGTCTTAAGACTTGTAGGGATAAGATCAAGTGATTGTAAGAAGCTTGTGTGCAGACTATGTAAGAAGGCTATGTGTTGTGACCTAACTCAGGGAAGGAGGATCTGGCGAGGTGCACACAGATCTCTTGTCCTATGCAGAGTGGGTTCTATAGCTTTGTGCATGTGTGAAGATTGACAGAATATAATAAAGAAGAAGAAGATTTGGTGGGTGTAGCCCCACACTGGGGTGAACCACATATATCCTGTGTTATGGTTTCTTTATTCATTATGGTGGATATGTTGTGGATGTGATTTGTGCTTAGTGCTATAATATTTATGTTAAATGCATATGATATAATAGCTTAGTGCTTATGCTGTGAATGAATGCTATATATGATTTGATGCTATGTGATGAATAACTAAATGTTCTTAGATCTTGTTGAATACTTCATTGTTCTATAATTACGGTTTTAACCTACATTGTGAATAAGGGTAAAAACTAATGAATGTTAATTGCTAAGTTCTCTGTTAAGTATTGTGATCACAGATCTGTGTCCCAACTAGGTAGTAGAGACATGAGTCCTACAACCACCCCTACCTCTACCTCGGGTGAGACTTCATCCACTTCGCAGGTGTTGCCGAAAGGGTCGGTAGTTAGGGTTTTGTTGGTGCGCTATTGAAGCGTTGAACCCTGGGTCTGCCCATGTGCCAACACCAAGACTCATATACATTGGTTACTTTATGGGAAAATGAAGTTGATTAATTGGCATTTGTCATAGTGAAATTATATATCCTATTCTTGGTCATTTCAATTCTAGAATCAAACTCCTGCTAGAAAATTTGTCCAGGATTGTACAAGTGTTGTGGTTGAAAATAACTCTATAACTCCATCAACACATCTATGGAAAACTATGCTATATTCTTCAATGACAACAAATAAAACATCAAATTTGATGGTCACGCACCTCAAAACCTTCTTAACAACCTTCTGGTATGTTATATCTTCACCATGTGTTCTTAAATGGTTTACTACATTCATCATGTGAGTCATAAACTAGTCAACATATTCATAATCCTTCATCTTCAAATTCTCAAAACTCCTCCGAAGAGCCTACAAGTTTGTGATTTTTACATTGTTTGTGCCTTGATAGGCACTCTCTAAATTGTCTCATACTTTCCTGGCATAATTCGTTACTACAACTTTTGGAAAAAATGATTTTTTTTACCCTTACTGAATAAGCGATAGTGCCTTTGAATCCCTCTTTTTGTTTCCAATTAACTAATCTCTTTGAGACTAGGTCATAGCCTATATAGTTGCTTGATCTAGTTTTGTCATGAACCTTGTTGCCAATCATATACATGAGTGACAATTAGGGTTAACTTGGGGAATTTTCTTGACTTAAGGATGTTCAAGCATAGTGGTCCTGCTTCATGGATTATGAGCTTAATGGTGGCTGTGATTGTTGCTTAGTGTTAACATCCTCATTGGTTTATTAGTTGTATTAATTGAATTGGTGTTTCATTTTTCATAATCACTTGATGATTGGATAATGATGATACTCCTAAGTGCTACATCCTTACCTCATGTTTCCATATACATTTTTATGGAAAATTGATCATAACATCATTGAATTATATTACTAACATCATCGTTAATGTGAACTTATATGTCAAATGATTAAAAAAAAACAATGCGAAAATATTTTAATAAAGGGATCACCCCTTTACCCATATCAAGGAAAAATTACTCTAAGGAAGGGACACCCCTTTACATTTTAACCATGGTGGTAAAAACACAAGAAAGTAAATATTATATTATGGTAATAAAAAAGGCCCTTCTCATAAAGTTTCAACACAAATCATGAAGGCCCATTCCATTCTAAATGAGAGCAGCTCGTTGCTCCATGTGGAGCCCCTTTTGACATCCAAAAGAAGATATATATATAGACACATTTCTTTACCTGCTATGCGAGTTTTCCAACACTTCAGTCAAAGAGCTGTAATCTTAACACGATGGGCTGGTAGCTAATCGAAGTCGTCACGAAGATGATCGTTGCATGGGATAAAGTCATATTATAATGGGACAACTTCTTCATTCAACCAAAACGTGGAGCCAAGCCATAATGGTGTATGTGATATTTTATTTTATGGAGGGCAATTGTTTAGAATGGTAGACTTTTCCTTCTGAAAATTTTGGTTATTTGAGGAAATTAGTTAAAGGGGTTGTTACCTTCTTGCTATTTTGAGATATTGGACTTTAATTACCCTATTAATTTATTTATGGTTGATTCTTTTTGATAAGTTAATTAGTACTAGAGTTTTGTTAGTTAAAAATATAATATTTTATTAATAAATTTACCAAAACCGTTTATTTTTTTAATGGTAAAGAGAACTTAAAACTCAAACCTATATAATGGTTTGCTATCTCCATTTAAAATGAATATAAGTATTAACAAATTGGATTTTCTTTTCTCTTTTTCTCTATTCCCAGAATCAATATTAACTTTTTGTATATCAGAATGGTAAAATCCTAATGCATCTCATTTTTTCTCTTTCCAGGGTTTCTTTTCTCATTTTCTCTATTCCCATAACCAATATTAACTCTTTGTATATCAGTGTTGTAAAAACCCCAATGCATCTCATTTTTTCTCTTTACAGGGTTTCTTTTCTCATTTTCTCTATTCCCAAAACCAATAATAACTCTTTGTATATCAGACTTATAGTGATAAATATTCAGTTCTTGACTAAAATTTACATGGAAATGATTGGCAACATGCTTATTATTCCTGGGGTTAAATTTCACTCATGCGCTAATTTTTCATGGTTTTTCCAAAAATGAGATTCACTATTTTAAAAATGATTGGCCCAAATTCTATAGGATAAAATTATTTTACCTTAAAAATCGCCAAAATTTTATAAAAACTATATAAAATCCTTAGAAATTTGAATATTTTTACAAAAACATCGCCAATCATTTATAGTTGGAATATGAAGGATTTGTAAGATTCGCAAAGATTTCTACATTTTAAAATAAATTTCCATCCTTAAAATCATCCTTACTGGTGGTTTTCTTACATCCATGGTAGAGTCTATTGACAAGAACACACTTCTGAATCTCTGTTCAGTTTCTTCTTTAATTTCTAAGCTCAAAGAAAAAATGGATCCAAAAGAAACATAGATCTACGGTATGTAGCAAATGCCCACATACCATGGAGCTCTCTTACTTTTCGATCCATTCCGTCTTCCAGCGTAGAAGTCAAGGAGGAAACAGTACAGATATTCAGGAGTGTTGTTGTTCTTGTAAATAGACCTAGACCCCACGGTGGAGGTAAGAAAGCCATTTGGAACATTAGGCTTGCAGTAAGTCATTTCCTTGTAAACTATAATCCAGAATTGAAAATTTATCATTGCTACTTTGATATACAAATAGTTAATAATGGTTCTAGTATTTGAGAAAATGAGGCCCGGGAAGGAAAAAAAAAAGATGAAAGCAAGTAGGGTTTCTAAAGAGGATGCATTGGAAATTAGAAGTAAGCTTGTACAAGAAAATTGCGCTAACTTTGGCAATGAGTTAATGTTTTTTGATGGAGAAAAGAATATTTACAATGTGAACTGTTTTCCTGAAGGCAATGACACAGTTAATCTATTGAGAGACGAAGATGGAGCAGCCAAGGAGTTTTCTGTGGCGCTGAAGTATACTGGGCATGAGATGAATGGAAACTTGACGCAACCCTACCTCACACGAGGCACGATCGCCTAACCCAGGACCCTCTTTCTCTTATCCAGAAGAGTTCTAAGACTCTCCTACTTCCTTATCGGAAGTCTACGACCCACAACTCTCTCCACACTACTCCCACGGTGATTTAATAGAAGAGGTCGGAACCTCGCCTCTCACGGATTCAATAGTCGAACGATGTCCCTTCGGGACCCCGAACCCCGAGGCAAGTCAACACTGACTTTCCCCTCGCTTGTCGGGATCTCTGCTTTATCGCTTTTCATCGGTCGGGGTGCTGAGCTCCCGGAGTTCGAAACCCCGAGATCCAAGATGCCGAACTCATGACCTTGCTTCTCGTGACCTCGCGACTTGTGAGGCCAAGTGCCTGTCCTTTCAACTCCCGAGACCCGATGTCCCGAGATCACTTGCCACATCACCCACGGTGGACCCCGTGAACTATGGAGTTCCTCTTCACTCCGCGCCTCGCTATCTTGCCACCTTCTTCACTTTGAATAGGGGCCTTACCTCGCGAGCTTCCGAAACGGTCCATCCATGAGTTGAATTATGCTCCACAGGATTTTGAACGACACTTCTGCCCTTCCAAACTTCGAACTTCCTTCTATTTACACTGTACTCCTCATGTCCACTTCTTCCTAGCTGTACTTTCGAACAAGGAGTATCTCTTCACGAGGCAACTCACCAACCTGCAACTCCTGAGATGGGGATAAAAACTTCCTCCAGCAACCCTGCAGCCACGCATTCCTTGCGGACAATTTCAACTGCACCCTTGTAGGAATTCTCTGGTTCACTTAGAGAAACAATTAAAACTCATTCACTCAGACACTCAGATTTCAATTCTTCCATAAAATCACATACACAACATATGAAAGAAATACATAGCAAGAAGCAAATATGCAAAGGCATAATGCCAATAGCACACAGGGAATAAACACATCCATAGAAATGGAATCAAGGCTTTCCTGTCTTCCCCTTTTTCCCCGCTCGCCTCTGAGGCTTCAATTCAACCTGCACTTCACCTGCACGGTTCAAATAACCTAACACAATTCCAATGGAGGAGAATATGAGTTCACTGTAGAGCCCCCTCAACACACTCCATGCGGAGGAATTCAACTGCACTCTATGCAGGAATCTCCTGGCTCACAACCGAGAAACGATTGAAACTCATTCTCGCCTCTCTCCCAGATTTCTAATCTGCCATGAAATCACATATGCAACATATACAATGAAGGCATAACAAGAAGCAAGTAAGCAACAACATAATATCAACAACGCGTAGAGAATAATCACAGCCATGGAATTGAATCAAAGCTTTACTATTAATTCAATATCTGTACATGGGGGATTCTTCACCAATTCTCTGGTTTGCTCTCTCTTTGCTCCTGAATGCTAATACTGAATAATCTGGATAATAATGTCACAATGATACAAAGGAGGGTGTCTATATTCCATTTTCCCTCTCGAAAGCAAAACTGTCTAATCTAGACTTAATTACCTTATCTACCTGCACTAAATCTTATCTTCCTGCACTAAATCTAATAAGTGCCTCAACTTCCTAAGGACGAGAGCTTATCTTCTCAGGATCCATTACAATGTACAAGTGTGCTCTATTATGAATGCTTTCATTCAAATGGCAGTGCAACAGATATCAAGGTGATTCAAAATTTGGTGCTGGCGCCATCCAGCTGTCCTTTCTTTCTCCACATGCTGGATCGCTTGACGAGGTGTGGATGCTCCTGCATCATACTCCTCGGCTCAAAGGATTTCATGGGCTCCTGTCCATGAGCTCCTGTATAGTATGGCCATGCTTCTGTATGATGGCCTCTGTCTCCCAGCTTGCATCCTCCACTGGGTGATTCTTCCATTTCACCAGGTATTCAAAACACTGCTTCCTCCTGGTCTTCCTTCCCATTCTCTTATCCAGTATGCATTCCATCTGAGGTTTTTTTGCAACTGGCAACTGCTTTTGCCACTAGATCACTGGTTCCTCAGTCTCAGTGTTTGCTTGTTCAGCCTTGTATGGGTATAAATCCGAAATGTTGAATATCAGAGATATCCCGATGCCTTCTGGCAACTCAAGCTCATATGCCTTCTCCCCGAATTTCTTCAGGACTCTACATGGTCCAATCTTCTTCATCTTGAGCTTGTTATATGTTCCCCTTGGGAACCTTTCTTTCCTCAAGTGCGCTAGAACCATGTCTCCAACCTCAAACCGAAGTTGTCTCTTCCTCTGATAGGCTCTGCGCTTATACTCTTGATTTGACTTCTGCAGTCGCTGCTTCACCTCCATGTGAAGTTCTTTCATCGCCTCAGCGAACTCCTCAGCTCTCGCGCTGCTAATTTCAGCCTATTCTGAATCCCTGAGCTCAGACACTCCTCGCGGCTGTGTCCCATACAAAATTTGAAATGGGCTCTTACCTGTACTCCGATTCACCGAATCATTGTACTCAAATTCCGCCTGTGGTAGGATCTGATCCCAACTGTTGTGATGCTCCGCCACCAGGCTTCTCAATAGATCTCCCAGACTCCTGTTCACCACCTTGGTCTGCCCATCTGTCTGTGGATGGTATGCTGAACTGAATACCAAATCAGTCCCCAGCTTCTTCCATAGCGTCCTCCAAAAATGACCTATGAACTTTGTGTCCCAATCTGAGACTATGCTCCTCGACAATCCATGCAATCGCACAATCTCTTTGAAAAATAAATTTGCGATGTGCGTCGCATCGCTGGTCTTATGACACGGAATGAAATGCGCCATCTTCGAGAACCTGTCTACCACCATGAAGATGGAATCAACTCCTCTCTGCGTTCTCAGCAAACCCAACACGAAATCCATGCTAATGGCCTCCCATGGCCTCTCAGGTATAGGCAATGGCTGATACAACCCTGTGTTCTGCTTTCGACCCTTCGCATGTTGACATATTCTGCATCGGTCAACAAATCGTTTGACATCAGTGCGCATCCCCGGCCAAAAATACGATTCGCTCAGCTTGGCGAAGGTTTTGTCATGTCCAAAATGACCTACCAATCCACCACTATGCTTTTCCTTCACCAAATTCTCCCTCATGGAGCAATCTTGAATGCATAGTTGGTTGCCTTTGAACAACAATCCATCCTGGATCATAAAATCCATCCACGGGCTTCGATCCCTGAGAACTAGGTTCTTGGCTGCTTCGTAAGCTTCACCAAAGTCTGCATCACCTGCATACATATCCTTTAGGTTTTCAAAACCCAAGGTTTTGACTCTGAATTCCTGCAGCAATAAACATTTCCTGCTCAAAGCATCTGCCACTTTGTTATCAGTCCCCGGAATGTTCTTTATCACGAATGTGAAATTCTGCATGTACTCTACCCACTTCACATGTTTTTGATTCAGCTTCTCCTGCTGACTTACAAACTGCAATGCATGATTATCACTGTACAACACAAATTCTTTGGGTATCAAGTAATGCCTCCACTTCTTTAATGCCTGTATGATGGCATAGAACTCTTTATCATACGTGGAGTATTTCAGCTTTGCATCATTCAATTTCTCACTATAATATGCTATAGGTCTGTCATCCTGACTCAAGACCCCTCCAACAGCATATCCGTTGGCATCACACTTCACTTAGAAGGTTTTCTGAAAATCTGACAATACCAGAATTGGTTGCTCTGTTATCTTTCGCTTCAATAGATTGAAGCTTCTCTCAGCCTCTGCTATCCAATGAAAGACCTTATGCCACTTCTTCACAGTGTCCATCATCGCGACGCTAATCCCACTAAAATTCCAAATGAATTTCCTGTAGAAACTAGCGAGTCCATGAAAACTCCTTACCTCAAAAACATTCCTCAGCGATGGCCAATTCCTGATTACCTCCACCTTCTCAGGATCCATCTTCAACTCGCTCACCGAAATCACAAAACCCAAATAAATGAGTTATGTCTGCATGAATGAACACTTTTTCAAATTGATCAGCAACTTCTTCTGCTGTAGCCTTCTCATCACAATGGCTAAATGCTTCAAATGCTCAGCTCTGGTATTGATGAATATCAGTATGTCGGCCAAATACACGACCACAAATTTTCCAATGAATTCCCTCAGGACTTCATTCATCAGCCTCA
>SNQJ01S0168611.1:0-12157 GCA_010110895.2 Picea sitchensis | reverse complement strand
AAGCATGGAAAGTCATTGCAGGAGCTCATGGATAAGATTCCATTAATTTTTGTCCAGGGGAGTATGATGTAGGAGCATCCTCGGCAAGAACGCATGGAGAGACAACTAAATGCCTTAGTGCACCTTTAAATCATTTCATAATCTTAACCGCTAATGTTTCTTGCAAATCATTTTTTTTAAATGATCGGAAAATGAAGAAGGTAAAATTCTTGGGAGATGAATGATCACGAGTCATCTGAGAATTTCACTCCTATTCTTGAATGTTATAGAACTTAGGTAGCAGTTAGTTTTTTTTCGAGAAAATGAGTATTCGGGGGGAACCCTAGGGGCCCTCTAGGATAAATAGAGGTTTTGTATGCCCGAATGAGGCTACTACAAATTAGTAGGAGATTGTTGTGATTTAGTTGTTGTTTAATTTTTAGTTATTGGTTTATCATGGTTGTATCCATTTACATTTTGAATGAATTTAACAGAGGAAAATTGATCCAAATGCATGGTGTTGCCACTGTTTATAGTTCTCTGTTATTTTCTGTTTTCATGAATGAATGAGTTATGTTGTTAAATGTGTGATGCAGTGAAGTATCGGGGTAAGTTTCAAATTGTTTCTCTTCGTTGAGTTCATGCAAGGTGTGCATATCATCCACAAGGAGTGCATTGATGAAGTTTGTTTCGACTCAAAAGACCAGAAGAGATAGTGTAAAACTTCCATTTGCAAGGAGTGCAAAGGGACTGCTGCAAGGTGTGCACAATCACCCACAAGAATCTATGTCTTGCATAAGAATTTGCTGCAAGGAGTGCAAAAATTTGAAGTTTGACTAAGTGTCGAAGTAACCCTCTGAGGAGTCAAAGGGTTTGAGAGATAAATCTCAAGAGAGATAGTGGAAAAAAATCTTCAAAGGGAATGAAGCCCTAAAGGTTTAACTAGTTAACGCTTGATATACCTTCGGAAGGAAGAGAAATCATTCTAGACCATCAGATATGGGAGAATTTCCATGATGGTTAGTTGTGGGTTCCTTCGGAAGTTCATGAATTGAAGGATTTGGAGCATAGAAGGGTGAAAATCTCTGAAGCCTAATCTAGCAGAGAAGATTGTGGCCGTAGATCCAAAGGAGGATACATGTCAGCGTATCGCTTGTTTCAGAGAAGAAACTATTAATAAGGAAGGGGCAACGCAACATCAAATTTTCCAAAAACTGAAGAGTGAACCATCGTTCGTTTCAGAGGATAAGCTATCCAGGAGGAGAAATTGTTCGATGTTTCGGCGTCAAAAGATACAAGGAGTTGTGTCGTTTAGACGACCTACATAAATCATCGAAGCCAAAAAGATTGATCTGGATTGTTTGTCCGATCAAAGTTTGTGGACCTTCGATCTGAGACTCATTGAAGGTGCTTTTCGGTGATCCGAGAAGATTGTAGAAAAAAAGGTTCTATAAGAAAATCGTCGAAACCTAAAGATAAAATATGGGCACTGATCGAGTATCTTAGTGTTCGACAACTTACGAAAGTTTTGTTAAGTGGTAAGAGGGACATAAAAGTCCCGATGTTTAGATTCCGAATGGATCACTGCCATTGGCTGTGGGAGAAATGATAACTATAGATCTTCCCTGGTGATTTCATGGTTTGGGGTTCGTAGAAGAGTGTTACCGATGTTTAAAAAACAACTGACGCCAAAGCCCAAAGTGCACTTCAAAGTTAAGCCCTGGGTCACAGCTCGAGATCACATGTAAAGAGGGACCTGTGCAATTCATTCCAGGGGCTACTGGATGCCCAAAAGAGCTAATTCAACTCAATATATTAAGATCCTTGATTGGGAGGTCACGCAACCCCAAAGGAGAGTAGGGGGGCCTGCACAAGAAAGTATGCAGTAGAGATCCTAAAGATATTTGGGATGATGGATTTCAAATCCATTCCTACTCCGATGGTGACGAATCTGAAGTTGTTGTGTGATACTTCTTTAGAGATAGTGGATGCCACCATGTATCACTATATCAGAGATATGGTGTAGAAGGGAGAAATGAATCTCTAGTATGTTGCTATAGATGAGAATATAGCATATGTGTTGACCAAGCCTCTCTCAAGACTAAAGTTTTTGTAGTTGAGAGACAAGCTTGGTGTGGTCCAAAAGGACTTCCCTAGTAAGAGGGAGTGATTAGTTACATAAGTGACTCCTGATAGAAGCATGGTATACTGTGGAAAACAATTTGTCTTGCCTAGGAACAGACTGTGGCACCAATTAGAATCTTGTGTACGCAGATCCTTCAGGGAGAGTGTGTTTTCCTAGCTATGGATCCCCAATCGGTTTGTGTGGATGGAGGCTTCACGCAGATCCTTCAGGAAGGGCGTGCCTCTGGGACAACTAGAGGGCCAACCTAGTGTGTTGGATGTCTGCTACTCCAGTGAAATAGTCTGGTACACATGTTTGCTACTCTAGTGAAATAGTATGGTACACAAGTACTCTAGTGAAATAGTCTGGTATATTGATACTCTAGTGAAATAGTTTGGTATGCATAGATACTCTAGTGAAATAGTCTGGTGTGCATAACTACTCTAGTGAAATAGTCTATTATGCATAACTACTCTAGTAAAATTGTCTGGTATGCTAAGATATTGATACTTCAGTGAGATGGATGGATGTAAGTCTTTCCCATGCCATTTGATATGGATGGATGTGTTTGAGACCATTACATGAAGAAAATATTAGCTAATACCTCCCTAGCTACAAGGGAGTGTTGATGTTTTGGTAGTTACGGGAGGTATTAACCTCCAAGTATAAACTTTGTACTTAGAATAGAATATTACATAAGTAAGATAACCATTAAACATATGTGTGGAAACCCTAGAATAGAAAATAAATAAATAGAAAACCCCAGAAACAGAAGTCGAACCTGTAAGTTAAAGTCAAAGTAAATTATATTTTCCAGAAAAGAGAGGTCGGCCCTGTGGGGAAATTTCACTGGAAGAATAAGTATAAATAAGGTGATTCCTTATCTCATTTTTACACTCACACACACTCACTCAGCATAAGGAGGGTACAAATCTGAGGAGTAGTAGCTACAGTTACAACATAAGGAGGTGCAAGTCTGGAGAGGGTTGTGCAATAGTTGTCGTGGTGTAATCTCAGTCTTTCTGGTATCTCTCTTGTGTGTTTCTCTTGGTAAAGGTATGCTTCTATTAGTAGAGGTATGTTCTATTGGTATTGTGTTGTTGTTTCAAAAATGGTGTTTTTGGTTAGGGTTTTAACTATTGGTTCTAGTGTGGACTTTCCAAAATCATTCTATCTAAGAATAGGTTAGTGTGCTCAGGGGTGGCATAATGAATGCCTATGGTTGGGTGACAATGTTGTGACATTTTATATGGTTAAAAGAGCATACCAAAACTTTAACAAGTGAAATATGATGATCATGTTCTGATATTCTGTGATAACACCAGTGCTATAAGCATCTCTAAGAATCCAATGATGCATTTCAAGACAAATCACATTCTGATCAAGTTTTACTTTCTACGAGAACATGTTATAGAGAAGAACATCAATATAGAGTACATTGGGAGTAAATATAATATTACATATATCTTCACCAAACCTCTTCCGAGGGATACTTTTGAGTATCTTGGACAAAAAGTTGGAGTAGTTTCTACCCCACAGTGATCTACATGACATTTGGAATAATATGATAGGGGAAGAGAAGACAAAGACATGAAGAAGTCAAAGTAAAGAATATTTTGATTGATTTTCATATACATCCGATATTTGCATGATGAAGCACAATGAAGAGGAAGCAAGAGGCATGAAGATAGGGGGGCAACCCCAAGAAGAGTTTCCTTTTTCATTGATGTGAAAGGGGGAGATAAAGAACAAGGCATAGAAATGAAGAGAGAGACCAAGTCATGGAAATGGAAAGAAATAACATAAACATGCATATAGGGGGAGCATTGGTCACACGGGGAGCACATGTAGAAACATGAGTGTTTCCATGACATTAGTATTTCCATCAATGCCAAAGGGGGAGATTGTTCAAATATTGGTTTTCATTGATGTCAAGCCTTGTAGAAGTCTGAAAACCCAAAATGTATGGTCATGGAACCCAAATTTGATCAAATAATATGGACATGAATGACAGTGCAAATGTAGGTAAGACACTCATGGATGGATATTACTCATCGTGCCATTTCTGGTGATATCTGGTACGCCACGTAGTTCCTCCTAGTTGAGGAGTTCTAGCCTTGTGAAGTTGGAAGCCTCGAAGAATGGGAAATAAACCACTAATTATTTACAAGTCATTATTGAAAGGGTAAAGTGGTTGCAACAAGAAATTTCAATAATCCCTAAGATTAAAGAAAGATGGTACTAAGGAAATGTATAAATACACCTCAAGGAGTCATTCATAAGTACACATACACACACATTCAATATTTATCTTGTGAGATTGTTATGGTCTATTTTTGGTCTATTGGTGAATCTGATGACAATTTTGACGTAGCGGAGACAGTGCCAAAAAAGAGAAAAATTTTCAAAGATGCAAAGTGCTAGGGATTTTTTGTAACCCTAATTTGGATGGCCTTCGCAGGTTAGGATAATGTGTCCCGCAAGGCCCCTGTAGGTTACATAGTAGTCATCACATGAGGCCCCACATGATAGGATGCATTAGTCCCACAAGGACAAGAGAATTTTGGGGAAATGTTTGTACCAAGCCTTGAAGTCAAAAGAAACCCTACATGTCATCATTTTAGTGAATCAGGTCAACTATAAAGGTACTGGTATTTTTGTGTACTTGTTTTAAAGGTTATGGTATGGTTTTGATATATGATTGAGGCACATCTTGGCTCCATGATTGAGTGAGGTATTTTGTTATATATGGTTTAGTACATGACATAGTTGTTATGGTTTACATCTTGGGATGTTAGTACTTGGTTTAGGTATACTCTTGTTGTAAGGTGGCATATGCATGAGGGACATTGTTTGGAATATTGAGGTAACTTATTCATGTTATGGTACATACCTCTACATGCTTGATGGTATGGTATATGGTACAGGTTCTATACATAATTGATGCACTAGTACATGGTACATGGTTTGATATACAATTCACTACTCATTGTTGTTGTTATGATACTTGTTATGGTACTCACTTGAGGCAAGTATTGGATACATTGTTTGATGCATACATTGGCATCGTGTTGTTGAGTTGACATATGATTGATGGTACATACTTGATGAGACACATTTTGGTACATGGTATGGTGTTGATCTACATGGTTGATGTGCATAGTACATGTTGGGTGCATGGTTGATGCAGTTGGTATGGTACAGGTGTTGGTGCATGGTTGATGCAGTTGGTATGGTACAGGTGTTGGTGCATGGTTGATGCACTTATCTTCATATGTGTTGTGGTACATAGGTTGGATGTAGTCACATGTTACAATTTGATGAGACAATGACAGATTGGATACAATTATAGGTTTATGAGATAGTGATAGATTGGATACAGGTTGATGGTGAGAGGTTGATTACAAGTTGATTGATATATCTATGGCAATAACTGTGGTTGTGACAGTATGTTCTACACTTATATTTCATGGCATTATGATGGGGAAAGGAAAGGAGGTCACAACCTCCTTCAGGTTTGAGCCATAGAATCAGGGGGTTGTAGCCTCATTTTGGTTGGATCAAGAGAATTTCAGGGAGTTGTAGCTTCCTTTTGGTTGGAGCCTGTAAATACGGGGTTGGAAACTCCTTCTAGTTGTAGTCGAGAAATTGGGGAATTGGTGCTTCTAATGAATGAAATCTTTGATATATAAGAAAGAATTCTGTGATTTTCTCCCATTTGGGTTTCCACATAAATATTGGTGTACTATGTGTTTGATGTGATGTTGTTACTCCTTATGGTTAATTTTTCATGTTGATATACCGATGATGATATAATGAATGTTAATGATAAAATGTTGAATACTATCGATAAATTTGAAGTTTGTAATTGTGATTAAAAGTGGTAAAAATTTCTCATACTAATTCAAGCTCCCCCCCTCTTAGTATTCCAATAGAGTGTTTCCTTGCAATTCATCATTATAAATCATTTCAGTAGGTTCAGTGCATATTTTATGTGACATATAAATATCCAAGAATCTAACTGATTTACCTCTATATCAAGGAAGTAATTCATCAAGCCCAAATGTATCCCCTCAAATTCATGTTTCATTGTTGATTTAATCTCATCTACTGGAAGGTTTCTAGTGAAAATCATGTCATCAACGTATAAACAAGTAGTTAAAATTTTCCCTTGTTGATTTACCTTTGTATATAGAGTGGGTTCATTGTTGCTTCTATTAAATTCATGGATGATCAAATAAGAGTCTATTATATTCTAAGAAGATATTGGAGTTTGCTTGAACCCATAGAGAGATTTATTTGAAACCTATATACAATAGATTCCTATCCTTTTATCTCATACCCTCACAATTTCTGCACACAAAATTCTTCGAGAATGGCATTTAAGAATGCAGATTTCACATCCATTTGGTATACCTTCCATTTTTTTTGAGCAGCTATCGCTTAGACTAATCTACCCAATATTGAAAAAGCCTCTCCAAAATCAATTCCAAGTTTTTGTGAAAACCCCTTTGTTAATAGTCTTCCCTTGTATCTTTCAACTTCGCCATTTTCATTAAATTTGGTTTTCTAAACCCATTTCACACCAACACAATCTTTGTATTTAGGAAAATCTACTAATCCCATGTATCATTCCTTTCTATGGAATATATTTCTTCATCCATTTCTTTGACCCAATGTTTTTTTTTTAACTTCTTCTTCAAATAATGTAGGATGACATGACAACAATTCAAAATTTGAATGGTTATCTAATTCTTCGTAAATTTCTTGCAGAATTTTAGTAATTCTAGTGTTTGGGATGACACAATTACTTGAACAAGGACTAGGAGTAGATTAACGTGATGGATTTAATGAATCACCTTGAATAGAGTTTCTTGGAGTCCTTGTTGGAGTACCCTTGACACATGATTGAGCTTGTGTATCTTAATTTCCTACTTGTTCAATCTCTTCTTCTACAAAAACTTGCCCATAAGGAATTGTTACTCCAATAGTCATAGTTTTGTCTACACTTATGTTTCAAGCTTCAACCTCTTTGAACTCTACATCTTTTATTATTATAAACTTCTTGTGACTAGATTATACAATCTGTATTATTTGGATTTCTCACTATAACCTCTGAAAATACACTTCTCACTTCCGTCATCTAATTTTCTTCTTAGATGTTAAGGTACGTGAGCATATGCCACACATTTGAAAACCCAGAAATATGATACACTGTACTCCGTACCACTCCAAACCTCTTGTGGAACTCTGTTTTTTATACTCTTTTTGGGAGACCTATTCAAAATGTATACAGAACAAGTGATTGCTTTGCCCATAAACTT
The DNA here is from genome assembly GCA_010110895.2 of Picea sitchensis. Lineage (NCBI taxonomy): Eukaryota > Viridiplantae > Streptophyta > Pinopsida > Pinales > Pinaceae > Picea > Picea sitchensis. The sequence continues at coordinate 4,729 of SNQJ01S0168611.1, read as the reverse complement.
ATTGTATCAATTCTTTTATTTCAACAAACTTTTAACCATGTTCATGATTGTTCTATTCTTCCTTTATACTACTCCATTATGTTGTGGTGCATACATGGCCATGAATTGTCTCTTGATTCCAAAGTGTTTACAATACATTTTAAATTCTTTGGAGTCATATTCTTCTCCTCCATGAAATCTCAAGATTTTAATATATTGACCACTCTTTTTTAAAACCAAGTCTTTAAACTCCTTGAACTTGTCAAAGGTTTCAAATTTGACTTTCAATAAGTATACCTAAGTCTTACAATTGAAATCATCAATGAACATCAATAAATAAAAGTGTCCTTCAAGATATTGGGTTTGCATCAAACCACATAAATCAATATTCACCAACTCCTTTTCCCTGTGAGATGCACTAGTTGGAAAATTATCTCTGCGCTGTTTTTCCAATATAAAAGTTTCACAAGAGTTGGATGGTTCATGCATGATTAGTATGCCTTTAACCAATTGGTTCTGCTGCAAGAAATTTGTTCCTCCAAAATGTGATTGACCAAATCTCAAATGCCAAAGCCAAGACTCATCTACATTGGTTACTTTTTAGGAAAATGAGGTTGATTGATTGGCATTTGTCATAGTGAAAGGATGTATCCTATTCTTGGTCATTTCAATTCTAGCAATCAAACTCCTGCTAGAAAATTTGTCGAGGATTGTACAAGTATTGTGGTTGAAAATAACTCTATAACCATTTTGGGTAAGTTGACTCACACTCATAAGGTTATGTTTTAATCCTTGGACTAAATATATGTCTCAAATGTTTTTCTTTTCACCTTGTTTAGTAAGGACACTGACTATACCCTTACCAACAATATTAACAACCACGTCATAACCCAATTTGGCTTGAGTATTAATAGAGTTATCTAGGCTTGGGAAAATATTCCTATTTCTCATCACATGGTTACTACAACCACTACCTAGCAACCAAAGGTCTTTGTTACTATCTCTCTTACTGTTTCCTCCTTTGTTACTTTCAAAGGTATTTTTTAAATTATCTTTGTTTTTATTTATGTCTTCATGCATTTTCCTATATTCATTGGAATAATTCCCATACTTTTACAACAATATCATTGAGCTTTAGATATTTCATACCATATTGCTTGTTGATGGCCTCTGCCACTCACCCTTAAGCGTTAAGAGTTCTTTTGTGTTGTATCTCCTTGATTTGATCTTGAATTACCATCTCTTTGTGAGTTGACTTTGTTGTATTAGTCCTTGTCTCCATTGTTTCTTCCTTTGCCAATGTTGATATATTCCTTTAATTTGAAGGAATTCTCCAAGGAATCTTCATCCATGCTTATCCTTGTCTCATGAGATAGAAGGGATTCCATCAACACATCTATGGAAAACTATGCTATATTCTTCAATGACAACAAATAAAACATCAAATTTGACGATCACGATCCTCAAAAACTTCTCAACAACCTTCTGGTCTGTTATATCTTCACCATGTGTTCTTAAATGGTTTACTACATTCATAATGTGAGTCATAAACTGGTGAACATATTCAGAATCCTTCATCTTCAAATTCTCAAAACTCCTCCTAAGAGCCTGGAAGTTTGTGATTTTTACATTGTTTGTGCCTTGATAGGCACTCTCTAAATTGTCCCATACTTTCCTGGCATAATTCGTTAATGCAACTTTTGGAAAAATTTAGTCTTTTAACCCTTACTAAATAAGTGATAGTGCCTTTGAATCCTTCTTTTTGTTTCAAATTAACTAATCTCTTTGAGGATAGGTCAGAGACCCCTCACTGAATAAGCAATAGTGCCTTTGAATTCTTCTTTTTGTTTCAAATTAACTAATCTCTTTGAGGATAGGTCATAGCCTATATAGTTGCTTGATCTAGTTTATTCATGAACCGTGTTGCCAATCATATACATGAATGACAATTAGAGATAACTTGAGGAATTTTATTAACTTAAAGATGTTCAAGCATAGTGGTCCTTCTTCATGGATTATAAATTTAATGATGACTATAATTGTTTCTTAGTGTTAACATCCTCATTAGTTTAGTGGTTGTATTGATTGAATTAGTATTGCATTTTCATAATCGCTTGATGATTGGATAGTGATGATACTTCTAAGTACTACCTCCTTATCTCATGATTTCATATACATTTTTATGAAAATTTGATCATAACATCATTGGATTATATTACTAACATAATCGTTAATGTAAACTTATATGCATTATATGCAAAATGATAAAAAAATAATATTTGATCATAACATCATTGGATTATATTACTAACATATTCGTTAATGTGAACTTATATGCAAAATGATTGAAAAATAAATAAATAAAATGTGAAAATATTTTAATAAAGGGATCACCCCTTTACCCCTATCAAGGAAAAATTACTCTAAGGAAGGGGACATCCCTTTACATTTTACCCATGGTGGAAAAAGACAGAAAGTAAATATTATATTATGGTAATAAAAAAGGCCCTTTTTTCATAAAGTTTCAACACAAACCATGAAGGCCCATTCCATTCTAAATGGGAGCAGCTCGTTGCTCCATGTGGAGCCCCTTTTGACATCCAAAGGAAAATATACACAGGCACAGCTCCAACACTTCATGTGGAGCCCCTTTTGACATCCAAAAGAAGATATATATAGACACATTTCTTTATCTGCTATGCGAGTTTTCCAACACTTCAGTCAAAGAGCTGTAATCTTAACACGATGGGCTAATCGAAGTCGCCACCAAGATGATCGTTGCAGGGGATAAAGTCATATTATAATGGGACAATTTCTTAAATCAACTAAATCGTGGAGCCAAGCCATAATGGTGTATGTGATATTTTATTTTATGGAGGGCGATTGTTTAGAATTGTTGACTTTTCTTTCCGTAAATTTTGGTTATTTGAGGAAATTAGTTAAAAGGGTTGTTACCTTCTTGCTATTTTGAGATATTGGACTTTAATTAACCTATTAATTTATTTTTTTTATGGTGGATTATTTTTGTTAAGTTAGTTAGTACTAGAGTTTTATTATTATATTTTGTTGTTCAGTTTTTTTATTATATTTTTTGTTGAGTAAGAAATGTAATATTTTAGTTTTCGATGTGTAGGACATTGTGATGAAGTGTGTTGTTAAGGTAATGTGTGATGTTAAAGTTATTTATTCGAAATTTTGTGGACAAAAAATTCAATCATGTTAAGAGTTGATGTGGCTAGAGTGCATCCCCTAATGATTTTGAAGGTTTAGATGCTTCTAGATCTTAGCAAACAAAAAAAAAATTAATAGATTTATCAAAAAATTATTTTTTAGTTTCTTTTAACCAAAAAAAATAGATCTCAACCAACCACTTCTACTTTTCTACTTTTAACTAACCACTTTTAGTTTTCTACTTTTATTAAGAAGTTTGTTAAGAAAATTAGAAATGTAATATTTTATTAATAAATCTACTAAAACTGTTCATTTTTTTTAATGATAAAAAGGACTTAAAAATCAAACCTATATAATGGTTTGCTTTCTCCATTTAAAATACTGGATTCTCTTTTCCCATTTTTCTCTATTACCAGAACCAATATTAACTCTTTGTATATCAGAGTTGTAAAAACCCTAATACATCTCATTTTTTTCTCTTTCCAAGGTTTCTTTTCTCATTTTCTCTATTCCCATAACCAATATTAACTCTTTGTATATCAGAGTTGTAAAAATCCCAATGCATCTCATTTTTTCTCTTTCGAGGGTTTCTTTTCTCATTTTCTCTATTCCGAGACCAATATTAACTCTTTGTATATCAGAGTTGTAGTGATAAATTTTCAGTTCTGGTTTAAAGTTTACATGAAAATGATTGACAACAGGCATATTGTTCCTAGTGCTTTTCTTAGATCCATTGTAGGGCCTATTCAGGTTCTATTTACAAGAACTTACTTCTGAATCTCTGTCCAATTTCTTCTTTAGTTTCTACGGTATGTAGCAATGCCCACATACCGTGGAGCTCTCTTACTTTTCGACCCATTCCAGCTTAGAAGTCAAGGAGGAAACAGTACAGATATTCAGGAGTGTTGTTATTCCTGTAAATAGACCTAGACCCCACGGTGGAGGTAAGAAAGCCATTTGGAACATTAGGCTTGCAGTAAGTCATTTCCTTGTAAATTATAATCCAGACCTGAAAATTTATCATTGCTACTTTGATATACAAACAGTTAATAATGGTTCTAGTATTTGACAAAATGAGGCCCGGGAAGGAAGAGAAGAAGATGAAAGCAAGTAGGGTTTCTAAAGAGGATGCATTGGAAATTAAAAGTAACCTAGTACAAGAAAATCGCGCTGCCTTTGGCAGTGAGATAATGTTTTTTTTTATGGAGAAAATAATATTTACAATGTGAAATGTTTGACTGAAGGCAATGACACAGTTAAGCTGGTGAGAGACGAAGATGAAGCAGCCAAGGAGCTGAATGGAAACTCTATGATCCAATTTTCAGATACTAATCAAAAGAATCATATGGAATTGAATGCAGATCTCTTTTGCAATGTTTATATCTGGTATTGAAAGAACATCCTAGTAGAAACCGGGAATTGAATGCATATCTCTTTTGCAATGCTTAGATCTGGTAATGTAAAAACATCCGAGTAGTATATTAGTATATTTTTAAAAGAGTTGTGCATCTTTTTTCATTTTAAATTTCAATTTATGAGCAATAAAGTCGAAAAATGAGCAAAGAATAGAAAGCAGCAC
>SNQJ01S0168610.1:0-10133 GCA_010110895.2 Picea sitchensis | reverse complement strand
GTAAGAAGTAGGATGCAATATTCTCATCTTCCTTCATTTTTAGTTGTTCTAACTGACCTCTGTAAGTTTGAAGCTTTGCTGCTTTGACTTTTGTATCTCCTTCATAAATATTTCGAAGCTTGTCCCAAATCTCTTTAGCGGATTTACAATGTGAAACTTTGGTGAATACCGTATCACTGAGACCATTCAAAAGTGCATTTTTGGCTTTGGAATTATTCTCACCGAGTTTCAATGCTTTATCATTTGTTGGTGGAACTGTTGGTGCTGTGTATCCATCTACAATTGATTACCAAACTTGAAATATCTATGCCTGTATATATGTCTTCATCCTTATGCTCCAAAAAACAAACTTTTGTCCATCAAACTGTGGTATTCCATTTTTATACAAGTTGGTACTCTCCATGAACTACCTTTCAGTGATTAAACTGATTTCTGAAGGAACCTGCTATGATACCAATTGTTGGATTACTGAGAGGGGGAGTGAATTAATAATAGCGTAATTTGTTAGCGTTAGAAGTCACTCATGGATTGCAACAGGAGCAGAGCCTGATGCCCATCAGTTTTATGTCACGATTGGTATATAAAAGGGTGATCGAATGGATGTAGACCTAGAAGAATATTGTTTTAACTTAGAATCCTGGGCCAAGATATGCACAAGCAGGTGAGGTCTTGATCTAAATTCAGTCAGTAAGTTGTAATAAGGGTGAGTAGGAGGAAGACTTTAGAGAGAAACTGCAAAGGTCTGCTACAGGCATCAAACTTCCAATAGTCCATAGAAGAAAGAATAAACACTGAAATGTGTCAGGATGACACAGTTACAGTAACACAGTGATCATACCTGCATCAAGGTGGCTACTATAACAACTCACTTGAATATTTCAATGAGCTACTCAGGGTAAGAGGAAGAAAAAGACACAGGAGATTGATTTAAAACTGGTGAAAGCACTGTCATGATCAAACATACATCACACAACATAATCGCCCTCGACTGGACCTGCCAATTTCGAGTGTCTTAAAACAAATATTACATAGAGATGGAGAGAAGTTGACTTTCATTAAATAGGAGGTCTTAGATACAGCTCATAACCAGAGAACCAAAAATTTCATTAAAACTTTACAATTTGGGAGCATAGCTCAACCATCAATAGTTACAAAAACGGAAAAAATTCCTTCATATACTTGGAGCAAAACCTAGTAGGAGCTTCGAGTTACTGCATTGAAGGCATTATGTCTGCATGTTTACTGGCAGACAGTGCATACAGTCTCTGGGCCGTCGTGCACTTCGGTCAGACGCCACCGTGTTCTAGAACGAGCCTGCAAGGAGTTGACAAGCTGACAGTCCTCTCCTGGACTTCCCATTTATGGTGGAAATGATGTCCACCCACCACCAACCATTTCAATAACTTTTTCCTTGGGATCGGAAACGACCCCGGTCAACTATGCACCTTTGGGACGTGCAGGCTTCTCATGCTGCCACCTCGATCTGCTAAACGACTTCATGGTAAGACGTGGAGGCAGATGCACTAACTGGGGCACCTGATAGGGAGTGACAGATGAGCGGTGACTAGACAGGGATGATTTGGCATATTAGATGTGGAAGTGAGACGAGGAGAGGCCAGAGGATGAATGTGGAAGATCTTGTGGGGGCCATGGAGATACGGTGGTGGGATGTGATTTGTCGAAGGGGAACACGTCTCCTATGATGGGACGACGTGATAGGGAGAGGGACAGGTGTGGGAAGACAAGAGGGAGCGAAACAGAAAATGACATGCCACAAGGGTGAGTGGAAGGCGAGTGTGTCCTAACGAGACAAGGGGGAAATGAGTGATGTCACTGGTGGACCAGAGGCCTAGAGGAACATAGGTGGAAAGAGGAGGGGGGCGACGCAAGGAGGAGGCGCCATGATAGCAAAGGGTCCCACACTGGAAAACCATCCATATCGAACCCCCCCCATCATTAAAGGTAGAATGATGGGGGGGGGTGCGGTCCAGAATGGGATCTCAACCGTAGATCCGGGTACGACTCGCCTGACCCTTCAGATCTGTGCATGGGAAAACTATCATATCAGACCCCCCCCATCATTAAAGGTAGAACGACCGGGGGGGGTCTAGAATTGAATCTGGACCGAAGATCTAGGCGCGCATATTATGACCACCCAAATCTGTGCGCTGCATAATCCAGAGAGCTTATGCACCCCTGACTTAGGATAAGTGGGTTTTTGACCCATTCTTTGTCACTTTTTCGCCGAAGGGGACACTTTGTAGGAAAACACCTCGCATACAAGATTACGTGCTAACATTAGGCTCCATGGGGGATGGCTTGCTCCCTGCGAGATGCCAAGAACTATTTTGTAGATTCAGTGCCTCACTGTTGGGCTATGGAGTCATTATTAAAAATGAAATATAAACTAAAAAACAATATTTACAAACACGGAGGAGCCATGTGTGGCTCAAAAGAAACATTTTTTTAGAAAATGCCCATTCACAGGGCCATTGAAAACTTCTTCACCCTCCAAATCCTACAACCTGTAGGTATTATTTGAAAACACTCTAGCGACCTTGAAGGGCCCGATCCATAGGGCTTCGAATTTTCCATGTTTTCCCTTGTCCTGCTTGGGAGCATCCCATTTAAATACCAGATTTCCTAGTTGGAAATCCTCTTTCTCGACCCTCTTGTCAAATACCTACTTGATCTTCTGCTGATGATTGTGAGCTCTGTTCATTACCTTCTCTCTGGTTCGTTGCACTTCCATCATTTGATATATTCTTCTGACCATATGATCTGGCTCTCCTTCATAATCTTGAAAGAATTTTGCTACAGGTAGAGCCAGCTGAGTGGGAAAAACAACTTCTGTCCCATAAACAAGTTGAAAAGGGGAGGTGCCCAGAGATTTCTTGGTTGTCACTCGGTCAGCCCACAGAACAAATTTGAGTTTTGAGTCCCAGGCCTTCTTATTCTCTTCCAACAATCTTTTAATGAGCTTAATCAGGATTTTATTGGAAGACTCTGTCAGTCCATTTCCTTGTGGATAATAGGGAGTGGAATGAACCAGTGAAATCTCAAACTTCTTACAGAACCTCACCAGAGGCTCAAACCTGAAAGATGCAGCATTATCAGTGACAATTCCGCTGGGGAATCCAAACCTTGCTATGATATCCTCCAGGAAGCTAATGATAACTTTGTGTGAAGCACTCCTTGTGGGGATAACTTCTATCAAGTTGGTAAAATAATCAGTTGCAGTCAGGATCCATCTGTGATAGCTGCTTGAGGAAGGATGAATCTCTCCAATGAAGTCCAACCCCCATTGTTGAAAGAGTGTTGCAACTACTACAGGTTTTAGTGGCAAAGATTTGAGCTGCTGCTTTCCTGAGAACCTTGGCATTTGATGTAGGCTCTCACCTCTCTGTAGACATCAGTGAATAAGGTGGGCCAGTAGTACCTATCCCTGAGAATCTTGTGGGTCATGGTATTCCAAAAGTGGTCTCCCCCATAGAGGCTGCTATGGAAGTCGAATGCCACTTTCTAGGCCTCCTGTGGGTTCAGACACCTCAGAAACACCCCTAGAGGGTCTCTCCGGTACAAGACTTAGTCAATAAGGCAATATTTGTCTGCTTTGAGATTTAAAGCTCTTTCCTTACTCTTCCCTATTTTATTAGGGGGCTATAATTCTAACAGAAAATATATGATATCTCTATACCAGGTGCACTCTGCTAGTGGAGGACTATCTTGAGGATTTCCATCAAACAATTCAGCCTGTTGATTTTCTGAGCAACCATCAATGAATTTAACCCCCAAGGCTTTGCAATTTGATTCAGCCAACAACTTGGCTAAGACCTGCCCTTTAATTAACTTGGTTGGCCTAATATTCAGGTTAAACTCAAGGATCTTGGTAATCCACTTGCTTCTTTTCCCATCTATGTCAAGATGAACAAGAATGTCCTTCACAGAAGCTGAAGGAACATACGCAATGGTTTTTGAATGAAGAACATAGACTTTGAATGCTTTAAGGGCCTTGACCAAGGCATATGCTTGCTTCTCCATGATGCCATATTTGACCTCTGCATCTCTTAATGCCCTGCTGAAAAATGAAATGGGTTGCTCCATCCCTTCAACATTCTTCTGTAATAGAATGACTGCTAATGTATCAAAAGAAGAAAAATAAAAAATTAGGAAATCTTTGGAATAATCAGAACTGATCAGCACAGGTGCCTCAGTCAAAGCCTTTTTTATTTGGACAAATGATTCCTTGGGTTCAGCAGTCCATTTTACTTCATTTCCCTTTCTGAGCATGGTTGTGATATGCTTCACCAACTCAACAAAATTTGAGACAAACCTCCTCAGAAAATTAATTTGACCCAGGAAAGACTGGACCTCTTTCTTGGATCTGGGAAGTGACAGGGTTTGAATTGCCTTCACCCTGTTGGCATCAATTCTCACTCCCTCTGTTGATACTATATGGCCTAACAACTTCCCCTCCTCCATAGCAAACAAAGATTTCTTGGGGTTTAAGGAAAAGCCAAACCTTTTGCATTTCAAGAAAACCTTCCTTAAGTGACAATAATGCTCTTTATCGGATCTGGAGAAGACAATGATGTTATCCAGATAGATCACCATGAACTGATATTTCTCCCCAACGAAGGCTATTTCCATGGCTCGCTGAAATGTTTCTCTTGCATTCATTAATCCAAAAGACATTTTGGCATACATGAATGTGTCCCAAGGAGTGGTGAAGATTGTTTTTTCTCTATCCTCAAGCATGATTGATATATGATTATAGCAAGAAAAACCATCAATCATGGATATCCTGGATGCAACAGTTACCCTCTGCAATATGTGTTCCATCTTAGGTAGGGGGTAATTGTCCTTTTTGGAACTTTTGTTTAGGTTCCTAAAATCAACACAAAGTTTGATTTCTCCATTCTTCTTTCTTACTGGCACCATATTAGCTACCCACTCAGAATATCTCAAAGGGACTATGATTTGAGCATCCAACAATGTCTTTACTTCTTTCTCCATGACAAGAAGCAACATCGGATTAATCTGTCTTAACTTCTGCCTGAATGGCTTACCCTCTTCTTTCAGTGAGATCTTATGTTCCATGACATATTTGTCATATGTCTTGAGGTCTTCATAGGTCCAAACAAACACATCAACAAATTCTTTTAATAACTCAGCATACTCGACTCTCTGCCCCTTTGACAGGCTGCTTGACAACTTGACGAACTTAGGATCCTCCTCTGTGCCAATATTGCATTTAGTTACATCAACATCCACATTTGAAACCTCACCCTTCACTGCCACATCATTCCCATCGAACAATCTTTCTAAAGGAACTAGTCCCTTTGGAAAGTGATTGCTAGGAAATTGAACAATATGGTAATTAACAATTTTATTTAAAAATACCTCAGGGTGCAGATCACCTTCGGGATCAGGATCTTGATCAATGTGCAATGCAGATAACTCATCAACAGACTCGAGGAATTTTCTGATTTCAAGATCATCCTCGAACACCTTCCAATGCTTGATATTGTCTGGTACAGATGGCCTATATCTTATCTCAACATCATATTTGATCCTAGGTGGCAGAGGTATCCTAAACCGGCTAGTTGAGATAACTAGGGAATTAGCCAAAGTATTTTCTTCTCTTGGAATAAAAGAAATGTTGAAAGCTGAGAAGAAATTATCAATCAGGTCCCACACCTCATTTTTGTAACTTCTAAGTCAAGGATGTTTAGCCCGATAAGCATTTCTGACCTGCTGGACTATCAACTCAGCATCTCCGAACACTGCTACCTCTTTAATTCCCATCTTTTTTGCAGCCCTTAAACCTAAAACAAGAGATTCATATTCTGCTACATTATTGGTGGTTTCGAACTCTAGCTTGTATGACAGGGATATGGTTTCTTGACAAGGTGATACAAAAACCACTCTGACACCAACACCTTCACTAGAATAGGCTCCATTGAAGAATATCTTCCACAAAGAGGTAGTTGGAGGAGGTATCTCCTAATTAGACAAGGGTTGCTTTCTAATTTCAAGAGGGACTTCATGAGCATCAGTAAGATGTAAAAAACTAGACCTCAAATCCGTGTCAAGTGCATAGATAGGATGGTTAGTGGGGTCTGCTTTGTCACTGATAATGTAGGCCAACTGATCTTCTCTGTACAATATCCTGTGTTCTCCTCCAAAAACTCAAATAGTGGCATATGTGAGATCCATTTGTAATGTTCCTCCAAGCTTTTTAATCCAAGATTTTGACAACAACATGCCAAATTTGGGGGGAACATCAGCTACCACAATGTCCATGACCACACTCTTCAGTGGTAGATGAAATAAGGACACCACCAGGTCTTTGATGACTCCAAGACATTGCACCCTCCTTGAATCAAAAGAGTACAAATCATGATAGGCCTTGGTTACTTCCAGTCCCAATTATTCCATGACTGTTTTGGGCATGAGGTTATGGGAAGCCCCTGAATCCATTAGGAAGTTATGAAACACCTTATCATGTATGTTCAGGGATGTGTAGAAGGGAGGGGATGAATCATCTCTGTCTTCTACCATGGGACCTAGGATGACTGCTGGCTTTCCATCTTGGAGATTTACTGAGTCTGTGGTAAATTGAGGTGGCTCGGACATCAACAGTTTGGAGAGGGACCTTTTGAAATCTTCATTTTTAACAAGTTCTGAGAGGGGTACGGGAATTCTAATCTTTTGAATTTCGTGCTTGAAACTAAAGGAGGAAGGAGGCTTAGGAATTTCCCTTACCTCTGAGACGGGATCTTTGGTTATTGGTGGGGGATTCTGAGTTTTCTTTTCTTTGGTGATATTTGTCGCCTGTTTAGTAGGCTTCTCCACCATTAGGGGTTGATCGGACTTCTCTTCTTTCTTCTTTGACATGAGGTGATATTTATTGGGACTGCTATTATTGGATTTCTCCCCTTTGCTCAACTCATTTATTTGAATGTTCATGAGGGACTCTTCGTATGATGCTTGAGTCAAATGTGGAAAAGGGGAGGTGTCTTCAATACAGTGAATTTCAAGACCAATCTCATCAGTCTCCTCTCTTTCCTCATCAACAATAAGGTTATTTTGGAGAGGGGTTTGGATTCTCTGATCATCTCTATCTATGTTCCTTTGTTCCCTTGGCATAATCTGTGGAACATTGTTGTTTGGCCTTCTGAAATTTCCTCTGTTATCAACGTTCTGAGGATTTCTGTAAGTTTATTTTCCCTCCTCTTTCATTTTCTCCATCTCTGCAGATAGAGTCTTTACCATCTTTGTCAACTCGTCCATTTGAGAGTAAGCTGTAGAAGAACCGGATGTGGAAGCTTCAGATCTCTTTTTGGGTATGTCTCTATCAGCTTTATTTCTGAGTCGATCAACAACCAATATATTCGACTCAACTTCCACAACCGAGTCCTGCATGTGAGCCAGGGAAGTGGCTTGTCTTTCCCTCAACAAAAGGCAAAAATCTGGGTCAAAAGCACTGGCATAAGTAATTTTGGCTGAATCTTCTGAGGGATTTATCTCAGTAAGGATCTTATGGTACATTTTATTGAACCTATTGGAGAAGTCAGAGACAAACTCTCCTTCCTTTCTCTTAAAAGATCCGAACTCTGTCATGTAATACATGAATTCTTTCTTATCTCCCCACTGTCTCAAGAGGGCGTTATCTAAAACCTCTATCCCATCGATGGATCCAGGAGGCAGGGACCTAAATCACTTCCTAGCCTCACCTTGAAGGCTATGAACAAAAATCCTCATCCATACGTCTGCATGCATGATGACATGATAATCTGTGAAACTGTAAAATGCTTCAAGGTGTTCTTCTGCAGTTATATCTCCTTTGCCTGTGAACTTGGGCAACTGCTTGAGGTAGCCATCTGCTGGAAGGGCATTGAGAGGCTGAGGCAGTACAAGGAGATCATACCTAGCATCTATAATGGCTTCCATCCTGGTCATGGGGGGATTCGCTCCTGCCATAGGGATATTGGGTGGAGGAGAACTAGGAGGAGAAGGGGTTCGAACAGGGGATGTTGGAACTAAACTCCCAGGTGGAAATGAAAAAAATGGAGGATTCTGAGGAGAGGCTACATGACTGGAGTTGGTAGAGGATTCCCTCTCTGCAGTAGCATGAACAATAATAAGAGGAGGGGTGGTAAAGTTAGAAGTAGGGAAATGTTCTGCGGTCCTGTACCTATGCCAAGGTACAACTTCAAGGGAGAAATGAGTGACAAGGATTTCACCCTCCAATCCCAGACCGGGAGGGTAAATCTCAATAGGAACACTCCCAAAATTTAGAGTTCTGGAAACTCCAACAGAAGGTATGACAAGAAAATGCGAATAAGTCAATGGAGTTTCTAAAGAGGGCAATGGAAAGTTATCAGAAATACTTGGTTCAGCAGTAGAAGCTCCTTCTCTGTGGGCCTTTCCCTTTCTGATAATCTTTTCCGGATCTGCTTCAGGTGTCACCAAGGGCAGAAGCGAGGTAGACCTCGTGTGTCTGCCTCTAGAAGCTACAACTGAAATAGTAGGTTCGCCCCAGTGGAGTCGTCACAATGGAGTCGCTAGGTGCACAGTAGAAATCTTCACGGGATATGATGCCTGATGCACCTTCAGAATCAGAGGCTCATTTTCGTTCAGTTCCAGGGAAAATCTTCAACTTCTTCCCCAACAACGATGCCAGAAATGTTAGCATCAGAAGTCACTCCTGGATTGCGACAGGAGTAGATCCTAATGCCCATCATTTTTATGTCACAATTGGTATATAAAAGGGTGATCGAATGGATGTAGACCCAGAAGAATATCGTTTTAACTCAGAATCCTGGGCCAGGCTATGCACAAGCATGTGAGGTCTTGATCTAACTTTAGTCAGTAAGTTGTAATAAGGGTGAGTAGGAGGAAGACTTTAGAGAGAAACTGCAAAGGTCTGTTGTAGGCATCAAACTTCCAATAGTCCGTAGAAGAAAGAACAAACACTGAAATGTGCCAAGATGACACAGTTACAGTAACACAATGATCATACCTACATCACGGTGGCTACTGTAACAACTCGCTTGAATATTTCAATGAGCGACTCAGGGTAAGAGGAAGAAAAAGACACAAGAGATTGATTTAAAACTGGTGAAAACACTGTCATGATCAAACATACATCACACAACATAATTGCCCTCAACTGGACCTGCCAATTCTGAGTGTCTTAAAACAAAGCTCATAGAGAGATGGAGAGAAGCTGACTTTCATTAAACAAGAGGTCTCAGATACAACTAATAACCAGAGAACCAGAAATTCCATCAAAGCTTTACAATTCGGAAGCATAGCTCAACTATCGATAGCTACAAAAATGGAAAAAATGCCTTCATATACTTGGAGCAAAACCTAGCAGGAGCTTTGAGTTACTGCATTGAAGGCATTACGTCTGCATGTTTATTGGCAGACTGTGCATGCAGTATCTAGGCCATCATGCACTTCGGTCAAACACCATCATGTTCTAGAATGAGCCTGCAAGGAGTTGACAAGCTGACAGTCCTCTCCTGGACTTTCCATTTATGGTGGAAACGATGTCCACCCACCACCAACCATTTCAATAACTGCTTCTTTGGGATCGAAAACAACCTCGGTCAACTCCGCACCTTTGGGACATGGAGGCTTCTCATGCTTCCACCTCGATATGCTAAATGACTTCATAGTAAGACGTGGAAGTAGAGGTGCTAACTGGGGCACTTGACGGGGAGCGACGGATGAGCGATGACTAGACAGGGATGATTTGGCATATTAGATGTGGAAGTGAGACGAGGAGAGGCTAGAGGATGAATGTGGTAGATCTTGTGGGGGCCATGGAGATATGGTGGTGGGATGTGATTTGTTGAAGGGGAACACGTCTCCTATGACGGGACGACGTGATAGGGAGAGGGACAGGTGTGGGAAGACAAGAGGGAGCGAAACAAAAAATGACATGCCACGAGGGTGAGTGGAAGGCGAGTGTGTCCTAATGAGACAAGGGGGAAATGAGTAATGTGACTGGTAGAACACAGGTGGCAAGAGGAGGGGGGCGAGTCAAGGAGGAGGTACCATGATAGCAAAGGGGCCCACACTGGAAAACCACCCATATCGGACCCCCCCCATCATTA
>SNQJ01S0168607.1:10414-25694 GCA_010110895.2 Picea sitchensis | reverse complement strand
ACTTAGTGTCTTCATCCCAAATGTGTTTGAGAATCGCATCAAGCTTATAAATTAACTAGGGATCTCAACTCTAAATTACCTCTAACTTGTATCAGATTGTTGAAGGCCTTGTAGGGCCTTTTGGGAAGAAAGTTCGTGTTCTAGGGTCTCTCACTAGAACATTTAAAATAACAAGATGGAGGTGAAGAGATAGCCTTTTGTGATATATTTCCTGAAATTCGAAGGGCCTGGTTTTATGTTGACAACTCTCCGTTTCTTTGGAGGTTTGATAATTGTTATTATTGTTGATTCTGCTTCGTCAATGGTATGGACGATGTCCTCGGATTGCACATCAGACTACCATTCTGAGAAGATGATGTTATTTCAAGAGAAGTCTACCAGGATTTCAGCCTGTGGGTTTATGTAATTTGCAACAAACATGAAGGACGTTTTCCAAACAACAAAAATAGTCATATTATATATATGCTACGCCAAAATCTCATGTTAGTATTAATGAATCTACTGTTGTTGTGACAGAGTCTGCCAATACACAAGTTCTTATTGAGGTTTTGAAAGATACATGGGATGCGTTTTATCATTTTTCCCAGCCTCACACAGTGATAGGCACAGTAATAGCAATAACTCCTGTGTCTCTGCTGGTTGTTCAAAGCATATCGGATCTTTCTCCTGTGTCCCTGCTGGTTGTTCAAAACATATCGGTTCTTTCTCCTGTGTTTTTTGTTGAACTCTTAAAATCTTTGATACCATCCGTCCTTATGAATATCTATATTGGGGTTGAAACAACTATTCGATGTTGAAATAGACAAGATTAACAAGCCATACCATATGATGGCGTAAATCATGACTTGTGTAGCATGCATAGATTATGGTCACATATTTCTTGCTGGGCGAGATAGCCACATATATGAATCGCAGTATTCAACACAATAAAGCTGCCATAGATGATGAACATGGACCGAACACCAACGCATGCCGCATGCACAAAATGTAGACAACACATGCCGCACACCAATCACGCGATTTCGGGATTTTGAATATCGTTTTTCACACTACGCTTCTTCCTCCGAAAGTCTGAAAGCCGATTCACGGTTCCATCATTTCGACGACGGAAAAAATCGTGCACTTAGATGTTCAAAGAATGCTATCACGACAACTATAATAAACCTGAAAATTCTGCATCCCAGTGACAATGTGGTGATGCTTCAATCACAGTAATGATGATCTTGTTGTTAAAAGCAAGCAAAAGTTGTTGCCAGGTCAGATTGAGTATTCTATGCTAAGAGATGCAAATGCTGAGGACCCCTCGAAATGTGGTTATACAGTCTGTGGGGTTCCATCGAAATGGGCAGTTGCTACTCATCGCTGGGTTTGATAAGAGGTTGAAGTTTTTCCAGATTGACATGAAAAGGAACCCCACCATCCAGAGTGTGTTTATTGAGGATCTTCCGATTCGCAAGGTTTTATTTTTTCCCGACGGATCAATGGACATTGCTGCAGGATGCAGGAAGTTCTTTTACAGTTTTGATTTGGTGAAAGGTGCGTTGGACCAGATTAATTGTTTGATTGGTAGAGAAGAGGGGAATTGCATAAGTTTCTGGAAGATGAGTTGGAGAGAATATATGATGCATTAGAGACCAACAATGAGTTGTCATATGACAGTGCAAATGTGGAGCTTGTTTACATGCCTAGCAGTGAAGGAGAAGGGTCTGTTAGTTGTGGGGTGCACTTGGAATTTCTTCCTAATCATTCATCTTTACCATCAATTAAATACAGTGCACTGTGGCAGATTAAAGATCACATATCACTATTTCAATCAGTCTTCCAGTCTATGGTATTGGGTTTCACACCATTCTTTGGACACAATAACCTTCCTGAAGTTGACCTACGGTTGGCTGTGCATGCTCTTACATGGATTTATGAGCGGCATTCAGAGAGTCTGGTTTTATCTCTTATGTCCCTCAATGTGATTGAGATAGTGGTAGGAATCTTGTGTGAGGTGATTGAATGTGAACAACAGGTATTTGTTTTCAAGCTAATCAATTTTCTTCTGGTAGTAATAGAAACTGGTGGCGGAAGTAATGCTCTTCGCTTTGTCCAAGCTGGAGGCCCAACAGTCCTTGTACAATTGGCATTTCTATCTTTGGAAAAGTGTTGCAAAGACAAGTGTTTATTTGAGTGTGATGCATGGGACACAAAAACTTCAAAGTCTCAAAGAGCTATTGAAACAGTTCAATTTGTTGGACATAATGGAATGGGCAATTCAATCAGAGTTCCATCTGGAAGAGCTCGAGATATATTGGACAAAGCTTTTCAGGATGGGAGCTTGGATGCAAAACAAGCCATACAATGGCAGGATGTAATAGTTCCAGATAAAGTCCAACTTGGTCTGACATTAGATTTGCTCAAAGCTGTTTTGAGGGTTTCTGGAGGTGACAGCAATATGGAGAGCTTCCCACCTTCTGCAGCAATTTGCAGGCTTTCAAGGGAAGAAGTCCTTTGTCATCTTGTGCAAATACTTCTTCGGGAAAAGACACCATTTTTTGGGATGATATTGGAAATAATTTCTCATGTCTCGACTGTCAACAGACTCTACCACGATTGCATTCTTTGGGAATGATGAATATATAATGTTGGTTTCGAAAAATACTAAGCAGTTGATTGGGACCGTGAAAATGAATGGAACAACTCGTGCTCTTTCTTTTGCTGATAATGGAAGATAGTTTCTGAGTTCGGGAGGAGATGGACAGGTATATCATTGGGACCTTCGAATGAGGAAATGCATTCATAGGGGGTTCTGCTATGCTGTAATCAGCGAGAGAAGACTCTTGCTGGCCTTCGCGAAGAACGTTTTAAACATGATGATTTGCTACTGATGTAGATGTTCGGGGTCTGGATATTCCTAATGTTGATCTAGTTATTTATTACGAACTCCCGACAGCTGCAGATATTTTTGTGCATGGAGGCGGATCAAATACTGTTATAAACAGTTTAGAAATTAGGATTTTGTTTGTTCTTTTAATTTAGTTTGGATTACTGTTATGATTAGTTAAAGATGGTTGAAGTTAGTTAATTTTCAGTTATGATATGATGTGGATTCAACCTCCTTGAGAGAGGGACTTTATATAGAGGTTCATTCATTATAATAGGGGAGGGAGGCCGGGAGAAGCTTGGGGGCAAACCTCTTTGGCAGAGAGCTCCTTTTGGAACGCAGAGTTATTTTGAAAGCCCAGAATGGAGTTATACAGAGAGTAATGTGGACTTGACATTATGAGATTCATCACGGTCATTCTTTCACTATGTTCTCTTTTTTGTCATATTATCTATCTGTTTTTTTATCGACTGAGTTAAAATCTGTTTGGAATTCATTTTACATGCTCCTTTCACACAGTTGATAAGAGTTCTGTTTTCAATGGTGACTGATCAGAATTCACTCAAGATAAGTGCTCTGTATTTAGCCATCATCCTTCAGTTCTTTCTTCCAAAATCGTAGTGGAAATTCATCCTTGATAGATGCTTTCACTGTGATGACCTTTTCCTTTTCTTTTCTGCTATTATATCATGATTATTTATAGTTGAAAGATAGACTTACTTTGCCTCATTTTTTGCAAGTAATGCGATCACCGCTATGATCTCCTTTCTGTGGTTTTCACTTGACTCCATGCCCAATGGACTGTTTCCCTGGTCCAACCTCCAACCTTATTAAAAATATTTTCTAATAAGAAATCTGGCCTTCTTATTGTGATTATTGAATATTTCTGAGTAAAGAGCCCTTGGCTGTTGAGAGAACTATCTCTGAGTATATTAGGTCAGAAGTATACTCAAAATCATTTTCAGGGATTGGCTTGCTGCAACCCAAGTCATGTTCTGAACAATAAATATTTTTTATTTTTTTTTAAATGTGCTAAGGCTTGGCTCTATTACAACCTAGAGTCAACTCTTGCGACAACAGGGTCAGGTAACATACTTTCAAACTTCAAAGATATGAATTGACATAGATCATCATGCATGTTTTATTTAAATCAAGCCAACTAACCTATGCTCTAACCTAAGTTCTAAACTAAGTTCTAACCTACTTCCCTATGACATTTATCCTAGATTAAACTGTTGGACTAAGAAATTACTCTACCTAGGGGCTATTTGACCAAGGTTAGGAAATTTGGTCAAATTTATTCTCTATTTCGCCTATTTACTTGACTAAGTTTAGACAGTTTAGCCAAGCTTATTCATTAATCCCATCAACATCAATTTAAAAGGACTTGGCCATGCTTAGACTATATGGGCCAAGCCATTGTTATTGCAGGGAGCTTCATTTAATTTATTTTATGCCCTCTTTTATTCTTTTCTCATTTTCTTTTCTTTTCTTTCTTTTTCTTTCTGCAGTGGTCTCTCCAAGTCAAAAACACTAAAGGGACAAAAAATACAATCAACAGTTGATCCTATAAATTATAGGGTTATAACAGTGGCTCCACCTGGGGATGGTATCCTCCTTATGAGATGCCAAGAATCTTATTTCTTATAATCTTAAAGAATTTCCTCTAGAGCCTCTTCTGTTATCTAACTTGCTTTATTCTGGAAATGTTGATAACATTTTCAGTGTCTTAGGGCCTTCTCCGCAGGCTTCAAACACCTAAACAAAAAAACCTACACCTAAATACTTGTAAAATAAATGGTATTTACAATGAAATGGAATGGTGATCTCTCTACTGAGGTGGCAAGTAATGATTCAACACCCTGCCATTTATGGGTCCTCCTGGTAGGTCTGATCCATCATGATTAGCAAGTAGAAAAACATTATTTCCTCTGAAGTCCTGAATGGTATAAGGACCCTTCCAAAAGCTATCGAACTTTCCATGTTTACCTTTATCTTCATTTCTGGAGTCCCACCTCAAAACTAGATCACTCAATTCAAAGTTATCTTCTTTGGTTCTCTTGTCATAAATCTTTTTAATAATTTCCTGGATCACTTGAGTTATATTGTAAACTTCTTCCCTGGATTGCATTGGGTGGATCATTTGATTTATTCTTCGTTGAACATCATTTGGTTCTTCTTATTTTTCGTGCAATAGTTTCATGACTGGAACTCGTAATGAAAGGGGAAAAACTTCCTCAATGCCATACACCAACTTGTATGGAGACATACCAATCAATCTTTTGGTGCTTATTCTGTCAGCCCAAAGTGCGAAAACCAACTTATTATGCCATGATTTCTTGTTTTCCTGCAGTGTCTTTCTGATAATCTTCACCAAACTTTTTTTAGTAGACTCGACTAGCCCATTTCCCTGTGGATAATAAGTCGTTGAGTGTCCCAAAGTAATATGATATTGATTACAAAATTCTATGATATTTTTGGATCTGAAAGCCGCTGCATTATCAGTTATAATTTTTCTGGGGCATTGAAAACGAGACAAAATGTTAGTTTCTAAAAACTTGATGATGACAGAGTCAGTAGCTTGCCTACATGGTACAACCTCGATCCACTTGGTGAAGTGGTATGTGGCCATGAGGATCCATTTATGTTGGCCCAAAGAAGGAGGATGTATCTCACCAATGAAATCTAGCCCCCATTGTTGGAAAGGAGATTCGACAGAGATGGGTTTCATTGGGAGTGGTAGAAGATTCCTTTTGCCTTGAAAAATCTGACACTGGTGGCAAGAGGTAACTTTCTGATGAACGTCAACAAACAGAGTAGGCCAGTAAAAGCCAGCTCTCATAATTTTTTTGGCTATGGACTTCCAGCTCAGGTGCCCACAACAGTCTCCTACATGAAAATCTTGAAGAACTTTGTCAGCTTCACCTTTTAACAAGCAGTTAAGCAAGATACCACCAAGATCTTTCCAATAGAGATTGCCTTCTAGAATACAAAATTTTAATGCTTTCAACTTAATAAATATAGCTTTGGCCTTAGATAAACCTGGAGGAGCCTGTAAATTGTGGAGTACAAAAATGAGGTCTGCGTACCAAGGGGAATTCAAGAATGCCTCTTTTACATTTGGAGTCGCCTGCTCTTCCGATCCATCTACTGTAGCCAAAAATTTAATATCTAAAGCATGGAAATTAGACTCAACCATCAGTTTGGCCAAACCCTGTCCTTTGATTAGTTTAATAAGTTTTATCTCAATATCATATTCCAGAATGACCGAAATCCATTTTCCTCTTCTACCATCGGAATTATCCTGGGTCAGAATATATTTAACCACTGTGTTTGGGACNGTGAGAATGGAGAATATAGACCCTAAAATATTTTATAGCCTTTACCAAGGTGAAGGCTTGTTTCTCCATAATGTTATAATTCAACCTACATCTCTTAAAGCTTTGTTGAAAAAGGCGATGGGTTGCTCGTACACTTCACTATTTTTCTGCAACAATATTGCTACTATAGTGTGTTCAGAGGCGAAAGAGAAAAGATAAAATTCTTTGGTATAGTATGGGCTAATCATAACTAGAGCTTGGGTGAGAGCATGTTTCACTTGCTCAAATGACTATTTAGATTCGGCGCTCCATTTGATTTTTGTGTCTTTTTTCAACATATTGGTAATATTCCTGAGAAGCTTGGCTAAGTTTGGTATGAATCTTATAAGGAAATTTATCTTGCCAATGAAAGATTGCAGTTCTTTGATGTTCCTAGGGTGTTCCACCTTCTGGATTGCTTCTATCCTACTGGGATCTATTTTAATTCCGTCTTTTAGATTATGTGTCCCAACAGTTTACCTTCCTCTAACCCGAAAAGGCTTTTCTTAGGATTTAATGAAATCTCAAATTTCCTACACTTCTTAAACACACGTATGAGGTGGAGCAAATGTTCTTCATCGGATTTGGAGTAAACAGTTGCATCATCCAGATAAATGACTATAAATTTTCCAATCTCATCCACAAAGGCAATATCCATTGCTCTTTGAAAAGTAGCCCCAACGTTCATCAGACCGAAAGGAATCTTCATATACATGAAGGTTCCCCAGGGTGTGGTAAAACCCATCTTCTCTTGATCTTCTGGATGAACCAGAACTTGGTTGTAACCCGAGAAACCATCCAGTAAAGAGATCCTACTGGATCTGACCACCCTTTGTAAAATATGGTCCATTTTGGGTAAAGGGTAGTTGTCTTTGAGGGAGATTTTGTTCAGATTTCTAAAATCTATACAGAGCTTGATCTCGCCAGTTTTCTTCCTGGTCGGAACTAGTTTGGAAACCCATTTGGAAAATCTCAAAGGGACTATAATCTTGGCGTCATACATCTTCTTGATTTCTTTCTCTATCAGAGGAAGTAACTTGGGATTAATTCTCCTAAGTTTTTGTCTGAAAGGTTTATGTTCTTCTTTTATGGGAATCCAGTGTTGTATGATGCTTGTGTCATAGGATTTTATGTCCTCATAGCCCCAGGAAAAAACATCTATATATTCCTTAAAAAGTTCAATGTATTTTCTTTTCTCCTCTGGTGGTAGTGATTTAGACTGTTTTATCATTTTGGGGTTTTCTTCTGTTCTTAAGTTACAGTCTTCAACCTCTTTACCGCTAGCTTCAATTTTCAGTTTTTTGGCTACATCGTTAAAATCAAACAAGTCTTCCTACGAAACTAAACCTCTAGGTAACACATTATTTTCAACTATAGGATATCATAATCTACATCATTTTCATTTATTTTTTCATCATCTATTGTATTTACGCTACCATTCTCAAAAACAGATTTATTTACAACTTCTTCATCGTTTTTTAAATCTATGTTTGTACATTCGAAATCATTTTTACATTGCAGGAAATATTCAATTTGATAATCATTTCCAAATACCTGCCAATATATGATGTTGTCAGGAACATTGGGTCTGCATTTCACTCCCACTATGTACTTGCAAGTGGGACAAAAAGGGATTTTACAAGTAGCTGCTAACGTAGCCAGTCCGTCTGCGAGTATATTTTGTCCTCTGGGCATCACCTGCAAATCAACCTCAGTAAAACATTGGAGATCATCTAAAATAGCATTTCTATAGGCTCTAAGTCTGGGATGTTTTGTTGCATACTCACCTTTGATTTTCTTGATAATTAATTCAGAATCACCCCTTACCATTATCTGCTTAGCACCAACTTTTTTCAATAATTTCAGGCCGAGCATTAAAGCCTTGTACTCGGCTATGTTGTTAGTACATTGGAAGTTCAGTTTATATGAATGATTCTCGAAGTACCTTGATCTGTGATTATGAATCCACACTCTAGCCCCAACTCCTTCTTTACTCACAGCACCATCAAAGTCCATGCTCCATAAGTCTACTGGTAATTCCTCATTTTCATCAACCATGGGGTTTCTTACTTCGACAATTGTTGTATCGTCCTTTGGATCAGGTGCATGATCTTCCAGTTGTTTGATTTGTTCTTCGAGATAACCATCGTTATATAGAATGAAAGATTCTAGGTCGGAGTGTGCAAAACATAGTGGGTAATTGTGTGGCTTCTCTTGACTACTTACCATATACTTCATCAATGTTTCTCTGTAAAGTCTTCTCTGTTGACCAAAAACTGGAATGATGGCGTAGGACATATCTAGTTGCAGGGTTCCTCTCAATTTAGCTCCCCAAGACCTTGATAGAAACATACAATAATTGGGGGGAATGTCAGCCACGATGATGTCCATCACCAAACTTTTTGCTGAGATTTGAGCCAAGGTGATGCATAAGTCTTTAATCAGGCTTATGCATTTGACCTTGCTGGAATCAAAATAATGCAGATCTTTGTAAGGTCTGGTGACCTCAAGTCCCAACTTTTCCATCACAACCTTGGGCATTAGGTTGTGAGAAGCACCTGAATCCATCATAGCATTGTGAAATATCAGGTCATGGATATTCAAGCTGATGTAAAAAGGGGCCACAACGCCATTATCAGTTTGACCGTCAACTTTAGGACCGAACAGGAGCTTAGGTCGGTCATCAACAAGGTTTACTATGTCAGAATGGAGTGTAGATCCCACATTCAAGGATTTGGTACCTATATCGGGTTCGATACTTAAATCTTTTATCACCTGAGACCTATAAGCGTTCTTGTTCATCAACTCAGAGAGGGGAATGGGAATCTTCAATTTTGCTAGTTCTCCTTCAAGTCTGAAAAGAGAGGTTGTTTTGTTTAAACTCTGTACTTCTGATTTACTGACAAAAACTTTGTGGATAGGTGCTCCTATTTGAATGGTTGTTGAAACTTCTATCCGACTTGTTCTCTTAAGAATTTATGGAGTTTTTTGCGTGAGAGATTCAATGTCATTACGCCCAGGGGATTTTTTTGGAGGATTCTCTGAGGTTTTCTTGGTTTTAGTAGCCTTCTTTGGAGAATTCCCATTGGTCTTCTTACTCCTTAGGATATATTGTTTGTGAACCTCCATTATAGTGTTCTCAAAGGCTTGTTGTTTTGTTTTCTCAGCTTCCTCATTCACCTATGTTTGCAAAAGGAGAAATATTTCATGTTCTTCTTGGGTGAGGAAAATAGACTCATGATCATGATCATGATCACCCATCAGATTTATATGAGCATCATCAAACTCCTTAATCACTTCCTCCCCATCATCATCATAGTATTCCTGGAGGGGTGGTTTGATCTGTTGATCAGGCCCCCATTGTTCCCAGTGATCCCTAGGATCTCTTTGCCTAATCTGGGGTGGATTTCTCTTAAAGTTTGAGTCCCTGATTTGAGGGGTAGATTGATTCTCCCTATTTGGGTTTTTGTCATTTAGGGTGAGTCTCTCCATCATTTTCTCCATAGCTCTGGCTAGAGAATCTAATTTAGCATCAGACAAGGAAGTAGAAGGTTGTTCCTTGATGGTGACCCTCTTTTCTGTCTGCTGCCTGGCCCTTCTGGCTAAAAGATTTGCTTCTACACTGACGAGACTTTTTTGCATGTCTTCTAGAGTTGCCACGTTTCTTTCCCTTAATTGATACTACATGTCAGCATCAAAACCATTAGGGAAATTTATTAATGACAAACCTTGTGGAGGTTTAATTTCAGTTGGGATAGCATTGTATAGATTGTTGAAATGAGTGCAGTAATTTCGCACTCTCTCTCCTTGGTTCCTTCTGATGTTCTCATACTCCGACAGAATTTGGAGAGGATTTTTCTTTACTTCCCATCGGTCTAAAAAGGTCTGATGGAAAATAGTCATGTCAGTAATGGTAGAAACACGCAAAGTTTTGAACCACTTTTTCACATCTCCGGTTAGGCTTTGTGTAAATAATCTCATCTGCACATCAGCTTCGTCTACTTTTTGCAGGTCAAAGTAATCGTTCATTTTGTCGACATGTTGTTGTGCGTTTAAGGGGCCAGAACTATCAAACTATGGAAGTCTAGTTTAATAATATTGGGTCATGTTATGTAAAGGAGCAACCAATACCAATAGAGCATATATTGATGCCATGATTGGTAGGGGAGGTTGAAAAACAACCTGTGAGATAGGACAGGAAATGCCTGAATATATAGAGGATGAAGGGCTTGGAGGGATGGAATGACCTGGTGTATTTTGAGTAGAAACTGCAGTGATGGTTAAAATAGGAGGTTTGACGGACTGTTGAAGATGGAGCTTGTCTAAGGCCTAACCAAGATTCACGACTAGGTCTTCGAGCTTGTCAGTCTTGGAGTGAAAACGTTGCTCAACTTCATCTCTAGGAGAAATTATCTCAGGGATCCTGGGCTGGAAAACAGTTTGGTCTAAGAACGTTTCACTGATAAAACTATCAGATTTTGTCCTGAAAAGACTTGTTTGAAAGGGTATCTCAGATTCAAGGTATGAAAGAACAACTAACTTTTTGGGGGTGGAAAAAGACCTCAGAAGCGGGCTATTATTCCTCAAAAGTTCTACAGTACCTTTCTTCCTAAGTAGTCTTTTGGGATTATCTATTACCTTTGCAGGTTCTAGGTCAGGATGAGCTCTGGTAGAAATCCTTTTGGGAGCCATAACTATTGATTTTATTCTACCTTTGGATACTTTTGTTTTTTATGCACAAACTTTGACAACCTATGAACATTATTTCTAGATAAAGATTAGGGTTTGTGTTTTCTCCAGAAATAAAGTCGTCTTTGTTCTAGGGGAAAGAAAACAAGGGGTGAGAAGTTTGTTTCAGTTCTTCCCCAGTATGGTCACCATTTATGTTATCACTCTGTAAATTCCCAGAGGTTGCTATGAGGTAAGAAGAAACTTATCAGAGGTAACCTTAACCAACCACTTCAAAACTGAACTCTAGCCCTACCAGTTTCAGAGAGGGATCTCTCTGTTAGTTTTAGATTTGTTTGAGTTTTCAAAGATTTTAGGCTATTTAAAAAAATTGTAACCAACTTGTTTGTATTGTTTCTTGAATGAAATGTCTGAATGTCACTTACGCTTCCATCGGGTTATGGGGTCTATTTTTAAAATATAGAAGTCAAAGACAATTTTACCAGATTCGTTTCACAGGGCGAGATAGTGCTAATGATGGATTCTTTAGAAATAAAAATGATGTATTGCTGAAAAAATGAGATATCAGTTAATAACAAAAAATCATATAAGAATTTATTTGTTATAACCTTGGAAGAAAAACATTTAAATCTATAAAAGATTAAGAACAGAGTACATGAAGGTAAATTCTACAACTTTAACTTCTTTTAAAGATCAGATTCAGAAAGACAATATGGTACTTGAGAAGGAAAAACTTGTACACAGATAGAAGGAACTTCACCAACAATTGACACGCAGGAATCCTATGAAACTTCTCTTTGTATTACTAAAATGACTTCTTTATAAAAAATTACAGCAACTAGAGCTTCTTGGGTGTAAAGATCAACAACCCTCAATACTTCTAACTAGGAAATATTTATATTAAAAGTTTCAATGAACCTGTCATAAATGATCAGGATGTGATGGATTCTAAATTTAACTAACTAACTCAACAAGATACAAAACTTTAGGGATTGTTAATGATGTGTCGAATTCTTCAAGCTGATTTTGGGGATGACCATTGGTGAGTCATCTGCACGAATTTGTCTGATCGAGTTGTTGACTGGAATTGAACACCTCATCTCCTACTTGATCAGATTGCATAACTCTTCCCATTGTAGCTGACAGGGAATAGTGACTTTGAGTAATCTTCGGTATATTTCATCCATTTCTGTGTACTTGGAAAAAGTTGGCCTGATGATGAAAATGTACCGGATCTTGTGTTGTATGCCGATGTCTGGATGCAAAGTTTCTAAGAACGCCTTACCGATTATGCTTCCCTGTATTCTTGAAAATTTTGAACTATCTTTGGCCACCATGGACAACTTTTGTTTATAATCAGGAAGGGTCATTAACTTATCATTTAGGACCATTAATTTCAAGAGACCTTTCTTCTGCAGAGATTTGATCTTACTGAAAAATCTTTGAACTCCTGCGTCCATAGTCTGGACTTTCTCTTCCAACTACAGCATAAGCCCTCTCTTGGTCAAATCCCTCTTGACTTCAAGGATGGTTTATGTCATGTCCTCAATCTTCAAATCTTCTAATTCATCCTTGGTTTTTGAATTCAGGAATCTAATGATCTCAGTGGCTTCTGTGGGCATTTGTCCCAGTTCTCCTTTTATTTTTTCAATAGCCTTCTTGCTCCTCTGTACGAGTTCCTTTTACTCGAAAATGATTTGCACCATAGGAAATATTTCATTTATGGATTTGGAGATATCCATCCAAATATTTTCCTTGGCCTCAGCGAGTGTCTTGCCTACCACTGATTTCTTTCGAAGCTGCTGTAATTCCTGTTTGAGTTTGTTTGATGTTTGCTTATCCATGGAGTAGCTTGTTTAGTAGGAGGACTTGAGTTGCTGAAGATCCTCAAACTCCTTTTTCATTCTTCTAATATTTGTCTCCTGTAAGTCCATTTCTCCAATGGATTTAGCTAATTCCATTGTCTTTTCCAGAGATGTTATTGGAGTTGCTGAGGGAATTTCTGCTATGGAGGTTTTTTCTACTGATGTTGTGCTTACCCGGATGAGTGGAACTGCACTTAATGGAATGACTTCCATAGGCATTGATTGTTCCTTCTCCTTCACTAATATTTCCAGTTATGCTTCCATCTCTTTCAACTGTGCATTCTGCTCCATGATCAACTTGAGCATCTCATCGTTTTTTCCTTCTGTCTCAGCTATCTCCTTTGCCTGTGCATCTTTCTTGGTGGTAGTTTCAGTTGTTTCCTCAGAGATTCTATATCTGCATTTTTCTTCTTAAGCATCTCTTCGATTGCTTTCACATTCGAGGGGTCATACCCGATCTTGAAGACCAATTATTCCAATGTTTTAATTTTATTATCTTTCGCAAAGGATGATATGTTTTCTAACTTTAACTATGTTTAAACATTGCTCAGAGAGACCTGAAGTTTAACAGCCGAAGTAGAGGCAGTTTCCAAAGTGGAGAAAACCATTTCTTCAGTTTGCATGTGCAGATCCATTTGATCAGCAGGGTGCACATCTCTAGTGTGGAACTCGAACGTTTCCCTTTTGTAGTCAATGATTGCCTTTAGGTCAGGCACTTGGGCCTGTAGAAAAGCCATGTGCATTCTACCCTTCTCTGTATCAAATGCAGAACATAGTTTGTGTTATGTTGTGGATGTCTCCTTCCAAAATTCAGCATAAGTGTTGTTGGTCGGCGTTTTATTTCTCTTCTTGATTAGGTCATATTTTTCAAAGATGCTTAATTTGATGCCTCCTTGTTTTGGCTGGTTGATTAATGAAGTATCTGTCTGCTTCTTGGATGAAGAAGAAGGTGTGATCTATTGGCTGCTAGTGATAAGCGTTGATTGATCATTTTTCATAGCTGTATCGAATTGGGTTCCCTTTTCACTAGCCATGTTAGTTGTAGGAGTGGGTTTCGGCCTCTTGGTGTATAATTGCAAATATTCGAATGAGACTTCGGTGACAGAAGGTGAATAATCCTTCCTGAGCCTTTTCTCCTTTGGAAAATGTGGCGTGTTTGTTTGTGAGACAATAAGAGAAGGAGACTGCTCTTCTGTCTCTTCCAGAGTGTTCTCCTCCCACTCCATTTGATTTGCGAATTTCTCGATTTTAGGCTTGGGTGAATGAACGTAGGGAATGTTTTTATTATTTACCCTCATCTCCGAAATGATCTCGCAAGGGTCATATCGCCACAGGAAACTAACGTCAAAATTTATTTCCTTCAGAAACATGTCTGCCTCTTCCTCAGTGCCTTAGTTATTGCAGATAAAAGATTATATTTTCCCTTTAATTCTGAGTTGTTGTTTCTTCTTCAGAGACACAAAGTGTATGTCATCTGAATTTATCATCTGTCTTATGTATTCCAGGGAAAATATCCTCATGGGTAAATATTTGGGCAGCCTGTATGGAGCTAACTCACATCCATATATCCTAATCTCAGTGTGATTTTGATAAAGATACCAATCTTCGATTTTTGCAAGGTCCGAGAGGTGTAAAATCCTAATTTCCTCATTTATTCTTGGTTCTAGTATACCATTGAGAATGCTCACCATTGGGTGGTAAAACTTCTCGATCAACTGTTTAAAACTTAACTCTATGGAATTTCGCCTGAGCAGCGAAGTCCAAGATGTCACCGCCTGCGGCTTCCCGTCCTTGTCCATTTTCTGCATCGAGAAAGAGAACCTATCTGCCTGAAAGAAAATGAACATGTAATCCAATATGGAGGAGTAGCAGAACATGCCCTTTGTGGCAAATTTTGAGAATTTTTTGCGAATGTTGTCCGCTAAAAAGGTGTTGCAATTGAACTTAGTGGTGGGCATTTCCTCGGTAGAGAAAATGGACAGAAAACCTTGTTGGCAATTTCAGTTAACAGAAAGCAAATTAGCGTATACTTGTCATTGATGGCAAGTACAGTTGTGGTTGCAGTAATGACAATAGCAATGAATAGCAGCGCAACAATTATCGGGAGGAGAAGAGTCAGTGACCGTAGGATCTTATTCAAATTTCCCAAAAGAACAATAGCTGTCAGATCTGCAGAATTTGCAAGGGAGATAAGCCATCGGAGGTTCGGGGATCGGGACTTCATAACGCAAAAATCACTTGACATTGAAAACCCCGAAATCGCGATATGCGATTTCACGATTTAATCACAGCCGTTAAAAACAAGCAGGGATCTGGACCATTTATTCATGTGGACGCGTGGCATCCTGGAGGCTCCATCGGAGAATCGGCGATCGAGAGTTTGAAATATCCAAATCACTTAACATTGAAAACCCCGAAATCGCGATATGCGATTTCGCTATTTGATCGCAACCGTTAATCAAGCAGGGATCTGGACCGTTCATTTGTATGGACACGTG
>SNQJ01S0168607.1:0-10404 GCA_010110895.2 Picea sitchensis | reverse complement strand
TTTTTGGACAGAATTATTTTCTTGTTTGGGTACTCAATTGGCTCATAGCTCATCCTATCATCCTCAATCTGATAGACAAACCGAGATAGTGAACAAATGTATGGAAGGCTACCTTCATTTCTTTGTCTCTGATAAACAAAGACAATGGTTCAAATGGTTACCCTTGGCAGAATGGTGGTATAACACTTCCTTTCATTCTGAAACAAAAATGACACCATTTATGGAACTCTATGGATACCACCCTCCTTCCATCACTTCTTCTCTAAAATAAAAATCTCAGGTTCAAGTAGTGGAAGGTCACATCGAGCATCAACAACAAGTTCTCCAAATCTTAAAGGACAGCCTGACCATGGCATAAAATCACATGAAACAACAAGCAGATCAACATCATAGTCAAAGAAGTTTTGAAGTAGGCAATTGGGTGTTTTTAAGACTACAACCATACAAACAGATGTCCCTCAAGCAAGCCAACAAGGATAATAAATTATCACCAAAGTACTATGGCCCTTATAAGGTGTTGCAAAAGATTGGTACTATGGTATACAAATTGGAGTTCCCTACATCTTCATGAGTACACCCAGTTTTCCATGTTTCATGCTTAAAGAAGTTTATAGGTGATAAGATTCTAGTTCAAACTATATTTGCAGAACTTGATGAGGAAGGAAAAATCATATTGGAGCCTGAAGCCATCACTAACACAAGAATTCTCCAACTGAGGAATAGATCCATTTCAGAGTATCTCATTAAATGGAGGAAACTATCGACTGAATATTCCACTTGGGAAGATGATTCTTTTATACAAAAGCATCCAGAGTTACTCAAGCGTTGCGGATAGCACTTGTCTCAAGGGGAGGGGCATGTTAAGCCCTAATATTGGCTCATTACCCCTTAATTGGGGCATATTACATTAGTAAGTTTATTTTATTTATGTTGGCTTTATTTCATTAGTTGTAATTATACCTCCTAGTCTCCTATATATACCAAGGAGACATTTTCATTTTGAATCATCTTGTACTTGAACATTTATGTGGGGTAAAAGGAGGTTTCCCCCTCAAAGAGGCTTATTATCTGAAATTATCTTTTTTTCAAGGTGTTGAGTACTTATTCTGAGGTTTTTCTATTCTATATTGATATTTGGTTCTTAACACGCTCCTCCTTCCACAGGCTGTCGAAGTCCCAAAATAGGTCAAACTTGACCAGATCCCTCAAAAATTGGTCAAGGACCAACAGAGACAAGGACCAACAAAAGAAAGAAGTAGACTCAACAAATCCGTATTGATACCCCTGTAGATGACATTCAGGAAGAAGCCATGACTAGTAGAGGTAAGAGATCAAAATTTGATGTAGAGATTAAAATGTTTTCTGATGCAGACATAAAAATGGAAGAAGATACAGATAAGGATTAAATATAATCTCAATTAAACCCACAATCAAACATAAACATAAATCAACCAATAAGAAATATGCCATAGGCAAAAAACAATGGAAGAAGTATGCACCTGTGTCTCAATACCCTAGGAGAAATTCTACTAGGGTTGTCAACAAATATAGGTTAAAATCTAAAGCTGTGTTTGACACATATATCAAAAAGGAAATTATTATAGTCATAGAGAACAATTCTAAGGACTCTAAAGTAGGTGTCAAAGAACAGGAAGAAAGATTTCCATTGCATAGGAAAGAAAAAGAAAATAAAAACTTGGGGAAGACAACAGAGAAAGGCAAACAGGTTGCTCAATATTCTATAGAACCTATAACAAGAGATACTACTAGATTATCAAGAGATGAATCACTTCTCAAAGGCACAAGTAAATTTTATGAAAACAAATATTATCATCCTATAGATTTAGACTAGATATCAGATATTCCAGAGGCCATGGACTCAGATAGTATTGATGATGATCATAGCTTAGGACTAGCTTCTAAATACCAAATTAAACTGAGAGAACCTAAGGCTTCCATAGACTTAAACAGACCAGCACCTGCAGAAGAATTTCCAGAATTCAAAGTCAAGGCCATAAGTGGTGAAGAGAAGATCAAAGAACTCTAGAAAATGGTGAAACAATTAAAGAAGGAAAAGGTTCAAGTAGAGCAATGGAGCACCAAATAGCAGGAAACGATACATGGCTTCAAGAAGAAAAGAAAGGAGCAAAAAACATTACTCAAAGATCTATGAGAGTCTAACTTCAAAGTGTATTGGTACAACATCGTACTCATAGCCAAACTAAAACAAAGGACCACCAAATCCAACACTGTTATTATATCATGATAAGCATTATGAAGGTCTTTTTTCATAGTTTTGGAAGTTTTTGTTATTTAACCAAGGAGTAAATGATGATCTACTTGGTTTTGACTTGTGAATATGGATAATTCGAATGTATAACTCAGTCAAAACCATTTGCAAATTTTGTGGGATCTGATATGTTGTTGTAAAATCATTTTGGATCAAGTTGTTGAGATGATTTCTATTTTGGCAATGTAAATGCTCATTTTGAGCTAATCTTCCTCAAAGATAGATACTGATCAGACCCCGTCCTTAACAGAACACTAGAAATTAGAATTTTTATTTATCTTTTGAATAGTTTAAATAGACAGATGAAAGACTCTGTGGAGGTTGAAAAATTGGATATTCAGGGACATGTTTTGAAACTCCTTGTAAGCCATTTCTATCCTATGTTGACACTTAATGGAAAATGCAAATTGATGGTTAGACTTTCTCTTCTTCTATTTTCTTTTTCTCTTCTTTATTGAGATCATTTATCAAATTGCAGTGCATTGTTTTCCTTATTATCAATTGATATAGTGAAGAATTTGTTGTTGTTATTATTTTCAAGTTTTGATCTACAAGCTAATGTTCTTGTTTCTTAATTATATTTTGATATAAGAATTCTATGAGGGGTTAACAAATTGAAGACCTCTTATTCTCTTTCCTTATTTGTCTGATTCATCTATGTGGCTACCCTTTAACCAGTCAGCAGGGTATCTCTTGTCCTTATTCTAAAATTCATGTTTATCTTGAAACCTTGAACCAGTTTTCAACCACCCTTTAAAAAAAAACAAATCGTAAAACCCTCAAAATACTATTGCAATAACATGATGATGCCCTAGATTTCCCTCTCACATTCAAGTGCAACTTTAGGGACTAAAATTTTTTGGCATTGCTGTCGGGGATGAAGAAACGAAGATATCTTCCTTGGGAAAACGACAATATTAGATTCAAATCTTGATGGTGAACAAGATTTTGGACATTATATAAGACTATGTTTTTTCACGTGGTGACTCCTCTTTGGTAATGTTGGCTCCTAAAAGAGAAGGTAAAGGACCTAAAACTCCTCTAACTTCCTCATCATCTACTAAGAGACCAGTAACCAGAAAAAATCCATACCTAGAGCATGTTGCAGCAGTACCAGACCCTGAAAAATTATTAAGAAAATCTAAAGTTATTCCTGAACAATACTCTCTCTCAAAGGGAAAATTGCCTTAAAAAATATCTCAAGGACGATCCTCTGAAATTAACAAAATCCAATCAGATGAAGAAGTAATTCCTGGAAGTGAGATCAAACTTGTCAGTGAGCCTGCTATAGTTTCCTTTCCTTCAACTATCTCAGAATTCAATTTAAATCAACGGAAGCTACTTGGTGAGCTCATTGAAGAGGAACATTCAAATAATTTGTCTATGGCCAAAGCCTTGAGAGATCAGAACAAACATATTAAAAGTGAACCAAAAACACTCTCTTCATCATATCAGTCTCTCTCCTCTGAAGAAGTTAAAACACACTATTCCTCTTTTGAAAACCCTCTTTTTCTTGGCCCATCATCTGACTCCAGTCAATAAAATAAACCCTTGTCTGCTGAAGATCAAGAATTATTATCAGTACAACTATGTTTCCACACACAGGGGGCAATTTATCTTTCTACATCACCAATCTTGCTTACTCCTAAAGCTCAAACACCAAAGATAGAAAATATTGTTGTGAACAGAATGGATGCAATTGTGGCAGCTAGATATGCACCTTTGATCCTACCACAAGTTCTGTATGCCTTTCCACCAAATGACTATATGAAATATTTGCCAAGATTCAATGGAGAAGGAGGAGTTACTGCTAAAGAGCATTTGAATTCTTTATACAGTTTTGCAGACAATTTTAATGTAGAACTTGCAAATGTGTGGATGAGACTATTTGTGCAGAGTTTAGATGGTGATGCAAGAAAATGCTTCAGGAGCCTACCACCTAATTCAATTGTTGATATTGATGCTTTGGATGACACCTTTTTAAGACACTGGGGAGACAAGAAAGACTACTTATACTACATTACTGAATTTTATGCTTTAAAAAGGAAACAAGGTGAATGAATATCTGATTTTAATAAAAGGTTCAATAAAATGTATAGTAAAATTCCAGATGAAATTAAGCCTTCAGAAACATCAACCAAAATCACCTTTGCCAATGCTTTCGATGATGAATTTTCTCTCTTACTGAGAGAAAGAAGTTCTACTACCTTGAGATTGATGCAGGAAGCTGCTATTGAGGTATAATCCAACATACTAGCAACAAACAAATTGAAGTTTAGGGGTGATAGAGATAGGAAAAAATAGAAAGAAGAGATTCCTTCCTCTTCTCATACAACATCTGATTCTAAAATGGATGAAATGGCTAAGATGTTGAAGACTTTGACATCTGATATGGCCAGGTTGAAAATGGAACAAAAACAACCCAGTAAACCTACACAGGAAGGTGGATACATAAATCCAAATCAGTACAGGAGGTCAAATAATGTACTGCAAATCTTACCAAGAGAAAGGAAGAATCAAGAAGATAAAAAAAATTTGCCTCCTTTCCAAAATAATGCAGTAGATGAGGTGGAGGATGAATATGATACAAAAGATGACCCTGCAGTACATCTAAATGGTTCAAAATCATCCTTTGTTCATTTGACACAACAAGATTATGAAGATGCTTTGACATTAAATCAGTTTGAAGAAGGGGATGCTGAGGAGGTCATCCAGAAGGAACCTAAAAGGAAGAAATATGATCTTAGATCCAGATAAAATACACCTAAAGTGGATACCCTTGTTTCCACAAAGAAGGCCAGTACTCCAGTTAAAAAAGGGATCAGTAAAGACAATCATGGGATTCATATTGATCAACCATTAAAGAAGCCTGCCATGGTTAGTAATACAGAGTTAAAGGAGTTGGAAAAGACTGATTCTTCTTTCATCTTAGAACACAAAATTAACAAGATCAAAATTTATGTACCTCTGGTAGAACTAATGAAAACAGATTCATTTAGGAAGACTATTCTCAAGGCTTTAAAGCCTCCTGCTCAGGTCACCTTTTTAGATACTATCAACCTTGAAGATGAGAAGCCTGCTATAACCCATTGGACCTCATATTGAAGACATAACTGATGCTTCTCTCCCATTATACATATCACTGAATATCCATGACAATATATTGCATAACTGGGTAATGGATTCTAGTGCATCACACAATGTCATGCCTAAAGTGGTGATGGATGAATTGGGGTTAGATATTACTAAACCTTACCTTGATATATATTCTTTTGAGTCCAGGAAATTCAATTTTCTGGGAGTCATCAAGGACATGGTTGTTACTCTTTCCCAATTACCTATGAAGAGTGTGGTATTGGATGTTATTGTGGTTGAAATACCTCCAAAATTTGGAATTCTTCTTTCCATATCCTGGGCTAAGAAAGTAGGAGGCTCTCTATAGATGGACCTCAGTTATGCTACCATATTTGTTTTTGGTGGCGAACATCGAAGATTATATAGAGAAGTAAGATTGGCTTATTTGGTAAGTGACCATGAAAACCATAGTAACCATCCTATATATGTTGTAGAAGATGAAATTGGCTCCTGTATTTTTCATATTGGTGATCAGATGGCAGAAACATCAGTTAGGAAAATAACACCTACAGTTGGAGACAGTGCAGAAAATTTTGTTTGGAAAATGTATTTTGATGGGTCTTGTTCTAGAGAAGGTTTTGGAGCTAGGATTGTTTTCATTTCCCCTACCCATGAAGTCATTCCTATGTCATATAAACTTGAATTTGATACAACCAATAACATCAGTGAGTATGAAGCCTTGTTGTTAGGGTTGAAAGGTGCTAAAGATATGGGTATTGATAAGCTTTCTATTTTTGGAGATTCATAACTCATTATTCACCAAATTAAAAACATCTATCATACCAAGAAACAAAGGTTAAAACAATATAGGAATCAAGTGTGGGACTATGTGGATAATTTATTTTTGGCGTTTAACATTACTTTTTTGCACATAAATTTGAATCAGCAGGCTGACTCTTTGGCACTTGCATCCAACAACTTTAAGAATCCAATGTTTCCTAACTTGAAATTTGAGATAGAGGTTAGAAACAGACCCTCAATACCATATAAAATAAAAAAATTGGCAGGTCTTTAAATATGATGAGGAGATTCAAAGATTTTTAAAGACTATTGAAGAGTTTTCCAACATTTCAATAGATCAAGACAATGAAGATGATGATGCAGAGCTACATGCTGCAAATGTTCTTCAAGAAAACATTGTTGGGAACACAATCATTGAATTGAAGACAAATCATTTGCCTAAAGGATTGGTTCCACTTGAGAGACTATTTGATCACCACAATTTTTCCAGGAAAGATGTTATTCAAACGTAGGAGACTAATGTAGTGGACTATGATATCAGTTCTGAATCAAATCCCTGGTTGGTTAAAATATCCAGAAAATTGTCAGAAAAATAGAGAGAAGTATATGTTGAATTGATGAAGCAGTATTCTGATGTATTTTATTGGTCTTATGAAGACCTGAAAGTGTTTGATACAGAGATCATAAAGCATAAAATTCTTCTGAAACCTGGATCAAAACCTTTTAATAAAAAGTCTAGGCAATTTAATCCTTTGTTGTTACCCATAATAGACAAGGAGCTGAAAATGTTATTGTATGCCAAAATTATAGTGCCCCTAAGATACTCAGAGTGGGTAGCTAATGTTGTACCTCTTAGGAAGAAGAGTGGAGAGATAAGACTCAGTGTGGATTTGATGAATTTGAACAAGTGCTCCCTAAATGAAAATTATCCATTACCAAAAATGGATCATATTTTACAGAGAGTAGTAGGGGCAAAGAAGATTTCTATGCTTGATGGATACTTAGGTGTTGGCAGCCATTTTGCTTTTTTATCTTTTCAAGCTGCCAACACAAGGGTTTTTGAACCCTCAATACTCTTCTCAATTCTTTAAAACAAAACGACACTATTATCTTGAACATTCACACACCTGCCTTTTGTTTTTGTTTTCACGATTGCAAGCGTGAAAACCTTGAATTGGAAGTCATGTCGATGGCGTTAAAATCATCTTTGGATTGTTACAAATACTCTTGTTCATATGTTCATTTCACCTTTAACTCAATAATGGTCATACAGTTGGCAAGACACCAAGCCTTTATTCACTTTGCATTTGACTTTTGCTAATATGACTTCATTTTATAGGTTCGCCATGCAATGATTTCTGGTGTCTTTGATTAAATCCTTGGTGCAATGGTTTCATGGAACGCATAAATTTTATGATTAAATCCTTGGTGCTATATTCAAAATGTTGTTTTGTTTTAAATCATACAAAAGCTATTGTTTGTTCAAACATTTGGATCGACTTGTCATGGTTTTTAATGGCTGTTTGTTTGGCATGTTGTTTACATTGTTTTTGACACACACGAAAAGTGATTCAAATTACCAAGGTGCGATCAATAGTACATTTCAAAATGAATGTTTTGCATGGTATCAAGTCATTCCTCCACCCTCACACACATAGGAATTAACGTTTTCCTTGCATTTCAGGCTACCTCTGTTTGGGGAAACCAGCGAGCATTCAGTCCTGTGCCTACCCTGTCAAACCCCCTCACCGTTTACCCTGTAGAGAGTGTGCTCTCTCCTGGCCCCTGTAGTGCAAATTGAACCCCATGGTGTCCATACTCTGTTATGATTTGATAATGTCAGAGGAGACTGCTTAGGCTAACCATGTAATTGCCTCCCAGAGACACGTTTTTGCATGGGCGATTTTGGGCAAACGGTTTTGAATAAGATCAAACCCTTGAAAACCTAGAACTGAAATTAGCCCCTATACCTTCTTCATGGGCGGTTTCCTCAGAAATTGGGTTATTACAGAGTTATAGCTCGTGTTTTAGAGTTCAAATCTCAGATCTTCTCCGTGGTTGAAAAGTGCGTTTTGGTCTATTTGTATTTGCTGAAAGATTTATTATTTCTCCAGGCCTGTGCCTCATAACCCTTCTCACTTGTCCTGCCATTCTCCCTCCTACACTCTCGCCCCCTATTGAACCCTTGATCAATTCAAAGGATATTCAACCAGTCTGCCAACAAGTTTTACATCTACAAGACATGTGATTTTTTAAATGAGAAAAAAACATGTAAGCAACTACAACCATCATGATTCGATTTGATTTCACAATGGCTGGTATGATTTTGTTTAAATTTTAGCATGATTTTGTCTTTCTTAAATTATAATAAATGATTTTGTTTGCTAAATTGAATATAGTTCTATTTTGATTGAATCGATTTAACACGATTTTGTTGTTCTTGAATTAGCATAGCCGATTGTGTTTGCTCTAAATTAGTTTGATACAGTTATGTTTTGTTTGAATTGATTCAAAACGATTTTGTTAGTTCTGAATTGGCATAAAAGATTTGGTTTGTTTTAGCAAAAATGATTTGCTTGTTTTGAACTAGTGATAAAGGATCTGTTTGATTCACCGCATACATTTCTGTTACCATTTGGATTATTTTAAAATGATTTTGTTTGTATGTATGACCAGCTACAAAATCATGAGATTCTGTTAGCTAGTCATAAAATTGGAATTTCTATTGATTTTCTAAATGAACACAATCTGAACAGCATGTATTTTTTCCCATCTACAGGTACACACGAATTTCAATGGGAATTGGATCTGTTGTGGCAGTTCAGAACATGCTTTTTGTTACATAGTTTTGGTTTAGGTTGTTAGTCTTAGGCAGAAATAAGAATCTGGGAGATTGTTCCCAAATTTTTGCAAACAGTTTTGATATTTTACACAATGATTGTTTTATCCTGTGGCCTTTATATACTCATTATTTTTTGTAAACAATCCATCACTGTTGGGAGAACAGAGACTATGGATTGATAATTATACAGACTCGAATGGAAGTGGATGTTTTGTAACAACTTTAGCTTTCAATTTATCATACTTTCATTCAAGTTTTCGTGCATTTTAATTTGTAATCAAATTATTGACTACTTTAGATATCAAGATTTGTTACAAGTTGATGCGTTATGATTTAAATTTTGTCTATATCTGATGTATCTCATTTTACGTACAACAATTACTCTGTTTCAATTTAATGAATATAAGGTTTATCTTCTTTGTTAAATGAATGGTTATGTACAAATCTTCGCACTGGGATTTATCTAAATGTGATGATCTGTAAACTATAAGATTGTTGTTGTTTTATGTCTTGTTTGTTCTGTTATTCGTATTCAAAGAGCATTGTTTCTTCCTGTTTACAAGAAGCTTGTGGAAAATCGGGTGCGGGTTTCCCCCATCGAATAGCTAAATCGGATACTGTGCACGGGACAAATTGGAAAGCGTTAGTACAGGTTAGTCTGTTAGTGCTATTTAATTAGTTTAGTTAATATATAAATTTCTTGTAATCTGAACGCCTCTCACTATTCATCTCTATAGTTCAGATTTATAGTTAGGATTGTTATGTTATTTCTTAGCTTAGATAGTTTTCATTTTATCCCTTTCTCATAAAAAATATAAAAATAAAAAATAATAGCTTCGCTGTCATAAGACAGTTTACAAATGATTTTGCAAATTTCATTCAAAATTTGTATTCTGTAAATACTGTACATATAAAATTGGGATTTAATTGTATCGATAGCTGAACATTTAAATAAGTAGAATTATTGTTTTATGATATTAGTTAGGAAATTGTATATATATGTTTTAGATTTGTATAGAGTTTGTTGTAGTTTCTTTTTCACTTAGATTAGTTTCTTTAGCTTAGTTTTTCTTTCGTTTTCCTAGGACTTAGATTGGCTAACGGAACCGCTAAACACATCAGAGTGGATCATCCCAAACGGATTGGGTTATTTAGACAACCCTGGACCGGATCCACCCCTCCAGTTGACGAGCGGTCAATTTAGCCCATCAACAAATGGCACTAGAAGGAGGGCCGACTGACAAGCCGACCTTGTAGGAGCCTTATTTTAAATGTATTCAATTTCCCCATGGCTCCCCAAATCACTGTGTCGAAACATGCTTTCAACTTCTCATTACCCAATGTTCCCAACGAGACAGTCTCTCGCTTGTCCAAACTCACCTTTGATGGTGAAGGC
>SNQJ01S0168604.1:15778-36549 GCA_010110895.2 Picea sitchensis | reverse complement strand
AATGACAACACAGTAATAGGATTTACCCCTTTTTTATTTATAAAAAAAAATGTGTTAAAGTATTAAATATAGTAAATAATTTAAACATTAATTTTATTTATAAGTTAAAGTATTAAGATATTATAAAATGTTAATGTGTTCAAATATTAAATATTAAATGTAGTAAATAATGTAAATATTAATTTTATTTATAAGTTAAAGTATTAAGACATTATAGAATGTAATATATTGATTAATTAATAAAAGCACATTGTTACATTAGTTATTAAAAAAATATTTATAATATAGTATAGGATAAACACATAAATTATAATAAACTAATGTATTATTTAAATAAAACATTAATCATATATAAAATAATAAATACATTAATATGTTTAAGTATTAATAAAATAATAAATACATTAATATGTTTAAGTATTAAATGTATTAAATAATTTAATACGTTTAAATATTAAATATATTAAATAATTTAA
This sequence comes from Picea sitchensis, assembly GCA_010110895.2. Lineage (NCBI taxonomy): Eukaryota > Viridiplantae > Streptophyta > Pinopsida > Pinales > Pinaceae > Picea > Picea sitchensis. Next base: position 36,073 of record SNQJ01S0168604.1, on the reverse strand, counting down.
ACAATGATATCATTTATAAATTAAAATATTAAAAAGTGATATCATTTATAAATTAAAATATTAAAACATTATAGAATGCAATGTATGTATTGATTAATTAATAAAAATACATTTATATATTACTTATTAAATTATTTTTTAATACTTTAATTAATATATTGATAAAGTATGAATAAATTACTTATTAAATTATTTTTAATAATTTTAATTAATATATTTGATAAAGTATGAATAAAATTATTAAAATAATATTATTAATTATATACATTAATAAAATTATTAATAAACCCTTTAAAGTCAAAAACAAAACAAATTAATGCATTATAAAATTACATTTATAATATCTTATGAAATAAATACATTAAATTATAACATTATTAGAGTTAAGGGCCACAAGAAAACATTATTCATACACTAATAAAAGTATATTTAATAATACATCACCATATTAATAAAACATTCATACATTAATAAATTATGTTACAACAGTACATCAACAAAGTAAAAGACATTAATAATATTTGTTTAGATATGTATGTTAAAAATATTAATAATTAAACATTAATATTCATAATTATTAAATATGAATAAATAATATATTGAAAATATATGATTAAAGTATTAATATCTTAATAAATGCATGACAATGGTTAATTGTCATAAAGTATAAAGTATTAGTAGTACATCAACAAAGTAAAATATATTAATAATACTTGTTTAGATATGTACATTAAAATATTAATACAATTAAACATTATTCATATACTATTAAATATGAATAAATAATATATGATTAAAGTATTAATATCTTAATAAATACATGACAATGGTTAATTGTGGTTGATCTTGGATTACAATGATAATAGTTAAATATGGCTGAATGACCATGGTTAACTTCCATAGACCCTTCTCACCATGGTTAACTTTCATAGACCTTCACTATGGTTGACCTTGGTTGACCATGACTCATGATTGATTGTGGTTGATTATGGTTGACTATGGTTGGCCCCTATTGAGCAAGACCATAGATGACATTTGGAATTTTGTCACATTACTTAATAATAGGATATTTCATACACATTATTTACTCCATATGACATGTTCATGACATTACCACAGTGAGGCTACATTTGTCACACAAAACAATATGTATATTAGTCACATTGCAATAATAATGTCATTTTTGTCACATTACGATGGAAGGGTTAAGTTTGTCACATTGTGATGATAGGATATTTACATGTTTCACATTATGTGATGCAAATATGTGTGTTGCATTGTGAAGACGGGGCTATGTTGATAACATTACAACGACGAGATATTGTTTTTCATATATTGACAAATCCACATGGATATTGTGACGATGGGGATATGTTCATCACATCAATGACAGAACATTTAAGTACAAAGTGGCTATGTGATGAACATAGATTTTGTATGTTCATCATATGTCATATGGTTATGTTATGAACATAAATGTCATATGTTCATCGACACGATGATAGGGCTATGTTCATCACATTTCAATGAAAGAACATTGCTTGTCACATTATGATGATATGATATTTATGTCACATTGCGACAACGATAATATGCCCATCACATTGAGAGGACGAGGTTGCGTTTGTCACATTGTGACAATATTGTTATGTTCTTCTCACATTGGCGATGACGCAGGGCCATTCTTCACTCACACTGGCAACAATATGGTTGTGTTCATTACATCACGAATAAGGTTATGGCCCACCATGGTCATTTATGGAAAACAAATGCCAAACATGGTTAACCATTGTCAACCATGGTCAACTTCACAATCAACCATGGTCATGGTCAACTAAGGTAAAGAAAGGTCAACCATAGTTATGTTCATCAATGCCATAATATGGTTATGTCCGTGACATTGTGTGTTCATCGTATAGGGCTATATTCGTCACATTACAAAAACATGGTTATAGTTCATCATAGTGCAATATGTATTATGTTCCTCACATTATGAGGTAATATGATTTTTTGCATCACATTATGACAACTATATATTTGCATCACATTACATCTATTAAAGCTATGTTCATCACATTGCGACAAAAGGATATTGTTTGTCACATATTTATGACGATAGTGATATTGCAACCACATGGCTATGTTCATCGCATTGCCAAAATAGGAAATTTAAGTAAAAAGTGGTTATGATGAATAAATGGTTTGCTGGCCAACGATGGTCATTTATGGAAAACAACTATCAAACATGGTTAACCATTGTCAACCACAATCAACCATGGTCATGGTCAAACCGGGAAGGTAAAGAAAGGTCAATAATAGTTATGTTTATCACATTGCCACATTGTGACAATATGGATATATTCATCAAATTGCGACAAAATGGTTATGGCAAGTCATGTTCATCACATTGTGACATTATGGTTATGCTCGTCATAGTGAGATAGGAGGGATATGTTCATGACCTTCTGAGGATATGCTATTTGAATCACATTATGACAATTGGATATTTTCATCACATTGCAATGACAAAGCTATGTGCATCACATCGACCAAATGTGACATTGTTTTTCACATTATGATGACTCGATATTTGCATCACAATGTGAGAGGCTATGTTCATCGCTATCAGACGATGACGCTATGTTTTGTGACAACAAGGCTGGTGTTCATCACATTGATAACATCACATTATGATGACTTGATATTTGTGTCACATTACAACTTATGTTCAATACATCAGCAATCCATTGTGATATTGTTTGTCACATATTGACGACGGCAAGGATATTGTGACGATGGGGATATGTTCATCGCATTGCAGTGATATGAAATTTAAATAAAAAGAGGTTGTGTGATGAACATAAATGTCATATTTTCATCGCCAACCAAAGTCAACCATAGTTTCGTTCCACTACATTGGGTAACAATATGGTTATGTTCGCTACATTTGCCCATCGGGATCAAGCTATGTTTTCCACATTGTGACAGCATGGTTATGTTCATCAAAGTAGCTATTATTTCACACGCTAGAGGACAAGATATTTACATCACATTATGACGACAAGGATATCATGGCCATTACTGCAACAACAAAGATATGTTCAATACACTGCGACAACATAATATTGTTTGTCACATATTGGCAACAACCAGGATATTATGATGATGGGCTATGTTCATCGCATTTCAATGATATGGCATTTAAATAAAAAGAGGTTGTGTGATGAACATAAATGTCGTGATATTCAATCATCATCAACCAAAGTCAACCATATTTGTTTCTCACATTGCTAATAATATATATGTTCGCCACATTGTAATGCTCATCATATCGCTATACCATTATCAGAAAGTATGGTTATGTTTGTCACAAAGGAAAATACCGGGTTATGTTTGTCTATCATGCGAGGAAAAGATATTTGCATCACATTATGACGAATAGATATTTGTGTCACATTACACGGACGGGCTATGTTCATAACATTGTGATGACATGATATAGTTTTTCACATATTGATGATGACGAGGATATTTCAATGATGGGAATATATTCATCACACTACAACGATAGGACATTTTAGTCTTTCTTTTTCTAGAAAAACAAAATTCTAGTTCTTACAATTGTTCTAATATCTATTAGTTAATTTTTTATAATATTATATTTCAATTATCTTGTGACTAAAATCAATTTCCAAATACTTATAAAAATACTTCTTCATATTACTATTTTTTTTTATCTATCATTCTCCAATATTCTTGAGAGATATTGTACCAAACTTCAAAGTTCACATCCATATAAGATAACATGAGTGACATGAGTCCCAAAGAGGATATTTTCTTATCCCATAGGTATGCTAATTTACAATTATTATCAAACCCATAATAATCTTCCACCTCCATTTATCCTTTTCCTCAATGCTATAGTTCCAATTGAGCTTGTGATGAATATCAATTCCAAGATACTTGTAGAAAGGAACTTCCTCCATAATCACATTAATGAAGTCCTAAAACTATTTGTCCTAAAAGAGGTTTGTCTTGGACTATGATCTAAAACTGTTTGCACTAATCTAAGAGTTTCTCTTCCTGGGTAGTATGAAAATAGATAACAACCCAAAACTCCAAAGTCATGTGGCAAGAGGAAAGTTTGGTTCTTGGCGGATGGACCACCAAAGAGTTAAGGAGGTATGGTTTTCCTTAAATAATGGGATGAGTCAACCTGTATTCACTATCTACACCGATCATTGCCAACAGAGTTATAATAGTTTCCAATTGTGTAAAATATAAATATAATATATATATGAAGAGCGAGGGAGGAAATTAAGAATATTTTATATATGTATGAAGTGTTTTAATTTTCTTTAACATTTTCATTTCTCAAGTGTGGTTGAGTGGATTTCTACCCTTTTTTTTGTCATTTATGTGTGATATCAAATATCATTCTTCCTGTCGTTGGCATAGTAGATTTCAAAAAAATCGCAGTGAGAAACCATTTCTATTAGGTTTGTTAAATATAATGTAACTTTAACAGTCTCACTGTACACTGCCAACTATCCTCGCCAGCTGTACTATCATTTCGATGTTCTGATTTGTTTTGTTTCATTTAGCTCAACTATTTTCCCTCTTCTGAGATACACTTTCTTTTCTTGATATACCTAATATAATGAATATTATTTCTTCTCTCGCTTTCTCTCTATATTCCTCTCTATTTCACTCTTTATCATGGTATCAAAGCTTTAGGTGTAAGCCTCTTCACACAGTATGGAGAGAAACCCAATCCTCAACAATGCAGAGCTTACACTATGAACAAGAGAATAGGACACGAGATTCTTCACAAATCCCCGAGAGAAACTGTAGTCCGCCATCCAATTCAAAGATCACAGAAGCAAACACGGTGGGAAGTAGAGCTTAACACCAAAAGATTGAGGAGTCGAGTCAGCAGAGGCATGTAAACATTTGAATAACAAAGAAATCTCTTCACATTCGCGGAAAGATTGCTGCAAAAGACAAACATTTGAAAACTCAAAGAAATTCTTTTCAAATTGCGGAAATATTTCTCGTAAGGCGAAACATCTAAAGATCTCATGAAATTCTTTCAAATTTGTGAAAGATTGTTGCAGAGGGAAGAAACATTCAAAGAATTCGTGGAAAGATTCATGAATTTCCTTCCTAAGGAGAAACTCTTTGCAAAAGCAACAAAGAACATGCTAAAGGAGCAAAGGATAGACAAACACAGCCGTAAGATCGGTCCTACTAACATATCTGAGGCATTAATCAAGTTCCTCGTGAAGTGACCTAGAGAGTGAAGAAAAGGCAAAGATTTCCAACCGGCCATATTTTGCAATGTGATGATCGATAGTCGCCGATCCTAGAGGATGTTTCTAATTGCAAAATTTAAAATCGGGTGAAATTTCAGCATCAGAAGTTCGACTTGATGCAGGTCGCGAACATCAAGCCTCAATGGGTCTCGATTCACAAAATCCGGCGGAATCCGTAATTCATTGGATTTTAGAGCACGGCACCTGAGAGCCACTAGATAAAAGAAAAGAAGAAATATTTGAATCATCGCATCTAGCACTAAGTTCGCGGAGCCATCAGATCTAGAGAAGGTGCGTGAGGTTTAAGCCTCATCTCAACAAAAGGAAGTGGAGTCCTTCTACCAAATCCGAAATCCCGAAAGGATTGTGACCCATCCATTTTGGAGGATAGGTATCGAAGATCTATATCTACTGGGAATTCCGGTACCGGGAGATCAAGGAGGCAGGAGTCGTGAGACAAGAAGTGTCGATTCCCGAAATCGTGAAAGGAGATCTAAACTAATCGGACTTTGGGTACCGGGAGATCAAGGAGGAAGAGTCACGAGACAATAATTCTTAAGCTTCAATGACTCGAACACGCGTGGACCTGGCCCACAAGGAGGACACGTGGTAGTGTTCGAGGTTTCGGGGAAATCCCCAAAAGGAGCATTTCAAAGATTTTGGCTATTGGGAATGAAAAGGGTAAGAGTTCGTGACTCTTGACCCACTCAACATCTAAAGGATCCAGCCAGCCGGATTAGGGGTAGGTTCACAAATGCTGATCTCCGTAGAGGTGGAGTCGATTTTGGGATCTCGGGTACTTTGCATTTCGACAATCGAAGTTCAAGGGTTAGGAATTGAGTAGCAAGAGATTCAGGAGCCCGTAAACACGAATCCCGAAAAGGCGCGAGAGCGAGTTTCGATATTTCGGTTTCGCATATTGAGGAAGCCAGAGAAACCGGAGTACTCGTGATCAGCGAAATCCTGAAAAGGAGTTCGAGAAGGATAGGCCGATATTTCGGTTTTCGTGATATCGAGGGGACAGAACTCATGGAGTGCCTATCATACCCCCGAATCGCTAAAAGTTGGTAGCTGAACGATTAGGCGTAGGTCACCGTGGGTCACATAGACGTGAGGTTGGAGGGCCAATATAGGCCCTGTTGCTTGGCATTTCGCAACCGTCGGGGAGACAAGACATCGAGGACTTGTATACAGAGTCCCAAGTCCCAAAAGGTGAAAGGATAAAGTCGACTCAATGAATACCGAATCACAAAGTTTCCTCAAGTCACCGCAAGTACTTTTAATAATGACCGGAAATAGGTGAACACGAAATTTTTCTAACATTTTTTTTTCTCTACTATAAGTTAAATTTTTTAAAGATGGCCACATCTAGTAATTTAGGACCAACTCGCGTCCGATTCTTCTTGGAAAGAATTATGAGTTTTGGTCTCTTCAATGAGATCCTTCTTACGCTAATAAGAGTGTTAGATCCGCTGGATCTTGGATATGTGGAATCAGATCTAGCATACCTTGCCGCCATGTCAAACCCATAGAGAAATACTCAAGCAACACAGAGGAACGTAGAAAATAAAGTTAAGTTTTGGATTCAAAATTTTGTCGATGACTCGATTTTTTCAAAATCACAAAGCGCTAGTATTTCAAAATAGGCATGGGACATCTCCAAATCAACCTCAGTTGTTAGAAAAAGACCGTGGAGCAATAAAATAAAACAAATGCTGAAAACAAAACACAGAAGACAATAATAATAATAAGAGAGACACATATTTACGCGGTTCACCCAAAGGTGGGCTAATGAGCACCGTGAGAAATCTCCGCCTCCTTCCTTTATTATCCAACAAATGAACGGATGTTCTACGGCCAAAACCCGCTGTAACTTCCTCCTTCTTCTCTCACGCCTCTATCAAAAATATTCACCATCCTCCAGTCGCTAAATACATTTCCCCATAAAAGAGGGTTACCTCTAGGAAAAAAAAAACCCAACATAATCTCTACCATTAGAAATGCGACCTTATAATGAACGGGTCCGGGGATTTACAATTACAATATACTCCCTTATAAGGCATGAGCGGGCTTCACCCCTGAATCCCCATAGGGGGACGTTGCCCCTGGGCCCCGCAGAGGGGGGTACCCTCTTCACTCCCCCACGGAAGAGTGTACATTCCGGGTGTAAATACTTCATGGGGTATAAACACGGCTGAAAGTAAAAGACCTATAAATCGTATAATCGGGTTCACAACCACACACTTCCACTTTGAGACCGATCTCAACAACTCCACCGGGCCGCTATATATGCCGGACTCCTCAAACTTCTTTGACCCGAAAATTTCATCTTCATCTTCATTCTGAAGATCTCAACTCAACCGGAAAGCAAGAACTCGGGCCCCGGTTACTCCCTTTGTTAACATAAGCCTATGCGGATTCCGCTAGTGTGTATCTTTTCCATCATTCAATTGTCCATCTTCCAAGGCATCGTGTATGAAGTGGTACCTCAACCAGATATGCTTAGTATTTGAATGGAAGGTTGATTTCTTTGCAAGGTGAATGGCACTCGGACCGGCCACAAGACAACTTGTTGTTCTCCGCTTCTTTCCCACTCCCTCCATAAACCTTTTGTAACCAAATCATCTCTTTACTAGCCTCGTGAAAGGTAAACATACTGGGCCTCGTTGTTGAAAGTAAACAACCTTTTGCAGTTTCAAATCCAACTTATCAAGGTTCCACCTATAGTAAAAAATACCTTATGGTGCTCCTCCTGCCGCCTTTATCACCCGCCATATCTCAATCAACATATCCCCGCAGAATAGTGTCCAACTCCAAAACATAATGCATGTAGTAGTACCTCTCAAATACATGAGAATCAACTTTACCGCCTCCCAATGTTCCTTACCTCGATTATTCATATACCTTCTCGCAACTCCTAATCGCATGTGCAATATCTGGCCTTGTGCAAACTATTGCATACATTGTTGCCAACCGATGAATATGGGGACCTCGACATGTATTCATCTCCCGTGTCTTGGGGACACATTTCCTTAGTTAAAATGAAATGAATGGACAAAGGTGTACTAACTCGGTTTTGCATTCGCATTCTAAACCTCTCCAACACCTTTCTCTATGTACTCACCCTAAAACAATGTCAGCCATAATTTTTCCCTTGCCTCTTTTGTTATTCTCATACCAAGGATTTTCTTTTGCAAAGACTCCAAATCCTTTCATCGTGAAATGAATTGGCTAATTTCTTCTTTGAGCACATTTATATCCTTCATATTAGACCCTAACAAGTGCATGTCATCTACATACAATAGCAAGATAATATAGCTCTATTTTCTAGCCTTAAAATAAACACAGAATCGTATCGACATCTATTATAACCATGTTCTCATTATAAACCTCACAAACTTCAAATACCACGCCTTGAAGCTTGCTTTAGGCCATATACAAGTTTCTTCAACCCGCTGCATACCAAATTCTCCTTCCTTTGACCTCATACCCCCTGTGGTTGTTGCATATAAATTCCTTCCTTCAAATCCCTATGGAGGTGCTACTTTTACATCTAATCGCTCAAGATGCAAATCTTCATCGCCACAAGACTTAAAATAGTTCTAATTAGCAATTTTAACAACAGGAGAAAATATTTCATCAAAATCTATACCTTTTGTGCAAAACCCTTTACAAGTCTACCGCTTTTCTCCTCCATCTTCTTCCTTCAACCCTCAGAAACTCCATTTATTTTGCAATGCTCCTTTTCCAGCAACTCAACCAAGTCCCAAGTCTAGTTATTTTCCAAGGAATCCATTTTCTCTTTCATGCCTTGCTCCCCACTTCTTTTTGGTGTCTATAAGCATTACCTCTTCATAACATTTCGGTTCACCGTAATTAGTCAACACAAATAATATAATGAAGGAGAGTATCGCTCGTAAGTATACTTAACCCATTAGATCTTCTAACAACACTTTCATGTGTTTGAGGTAACCAAGTTCCGCTGTTGTACATTTTGATTTTCAAGTTCCTTTGAATTTCCTTTTCAGTGATATCATCAAGAACTATGTATTCTATATTTTTTTTCTTGTTTTCCCCAGAATCGACTTTTGTACATGACCTCTCATTGAATATGATATCTTCTACTCCTAATGATTTTGCTATTTCATAATCCCATAAGGAGCAACCAAAATCATTAACACCATATCCAATAAAGGTACATTTCTTGGATTTTGCCTCAAGCTTTGTTCTCCTATTTTCTTTATCAATATGGACAAATTCTTCACAACCGAAAAGTTTTCAAAAAGAATAGTTTACATTTTTCTTGTCCATTCCTCCCTCCTGAATTCCTACCATCCAAAGAGCTTGAAGTTCCTCCTTTTATTAAATAAATGTGCCAGATCTATAGCATCTACCTGCACTGTTAGGGAAAACCATCTTGCAATCTCATAATCCTTGCACACCCATGATTGTCATGTTCATCCTTTCCTGACACACCATTTTTTGTGGTGTTCGTGGAAAATGTCTTGTCTAATGTAATCCCATGGTATGAACAAGAATCATCAAACTCCTTGCTGCAAGATTCACCCCCATTATCCTGACCGGTGACACTTCAAACTTTTTCCGCCTCTTACCTTTCAACTAAAGCTTTCCATTTCTTAAGTATCAAAAACATCAGATTTTGTCGTAATGCAATAAACCTAAGTTTTTCTAGTTGCATCATCAATAAAAGTAACATAATAATGAGATCCACCAAGAGATGATACCTCGCATTTGGTCCCCATACACTGTATGCACAAGCTCTAACCTTTCATTCTTTCTTTTCTTTTCCGACTCTAATAAATCTAACTTTTTTTTTGTTTTCCATAAACACAATGTCCACAAAAAGTCCAAATCAATTTGTTTAAGATATGGCAACAAATTTATTTTGTGAAGGATTTGCATACCCTTCTCACTTATGTGTCCTGCCTCTATGATGCCATAGTGTTGTATCCACTCAGGTAGAATCTAAAGATATAGAAAGTCATTACCGCATATAGATACAATGTACCTACCTTATCTCCTTTCGCTATTACCAATGATCCTTTTGATGACCTTCAACGCTTTATCTCAGAATATGGATATACAACCTTCACTTGCCAACCGCCTGCTAGAAACTGTAGATTTTTACTTAAATTTGGAACATGTTTTACCCTTTTCAACAACCATTGGTTTCCATTTCGTTGTTTTATTTTTATCTTTCCCATTACAACAATTTTGTATTTTGGTTTATTATCACCTAAATGAACCCGCCCAAAATCACCTTGAACATAATCTAGAAAATAAGTTTCCTATGGGTGTGGCATGAAATGAGTTCTCATCTACTACCCAAGACTCAAAATATTATCTACAGAAGAATCAGCATCTTGTAACACATATCAATTGCTATATTTAAGTCCTGATTTCTCCGTTGTCCATCTCTTTGTTTCTTTGAGCTCAGTCTTTCTTCGATGTCCTTTCTTCCCACAAAGACTTATCTTTCCAAGTCCGATTTGATCTCTTCCTAGAATTTCAAGGCTTCCCAGCCCTTTCCCTATCCTTTGTCTCTCCCCTGTCATGTTTAACGATTTCCGACAAGTCTCACCTCGCTTTTCTCAAGCATTTCTCACTAAGGATAACACCAACATCATCAAATTTTAAAGTATTTGAACCGTAGACAGAGTTACTTATGCCTATGACCAAGCTATTCCATATTTCGTAATGAGAACAAGATTAGAAGAGCCCTAACCCCTCATCATCAAATTCCACTTTTACATAACCTAGTTGATTAGTAACCCCAGATAAATTCATTTAAATGATCCTGCTAACATAACACCACCTTCCGGACATCTCTCATATTAAATAATCTCTTTCATTAGAAATACCTTATCACAAATGTAGGGTTTTCATACTAATTTGGCCCACGCGCCCATCAAACCCTTCGTTGTCTTTTTCTTTAGAAATATTGAAATACCGACGCCTGCTCACCAGACGTCTTGTGAGCCTTTCCTCGGCTTCTAAGAATTTATCATTCTTCATCCCTTCATGGCCGATTTCCACTTTTTATTCCACTCAATGGTATGAATAGATCATTCTGATATAAACAGTCTTCCATCCGCATCTTCCATAACCGTAGTTTGGCCATTAAATTTCTCAACTTAAACTTCTTCCATCTTCCTCCGACATTGCTCCCACTGAACTAGAACCCTCTTTTCCCTCATGAAAGTTACCTTACTATTCGATACCAAATTTGTTAGAAAAACATGACCATGAATAAAATAAAACAAAATGCGTAAAACAAAACATAGAAGACACACAATACAAGAGACACGATTTCATTTGGTTCACCTAAATAGGGCTACGGCCCACCGTAGAAATTGCTGTGTCCTTCCTTTTATTATTATCCAAAGAATGAAGGGATACAAATCCCTACAACAAAACCGCTGTAACTTCCTCTCTCTTCTTTCTCTCACAAGCCCCTCTCGTATCATAATATTCACTCATCATCCATAACTCAAGAATACATTTCTCATAAAAGAGGGTTGCCTCTAGGGAAAACCCTCTAACATAATCTCTATTGTTAGATCCATGATCTTATAATGAACGGGTCCGTGATTTACAATTACAATATACTTATAAGGCAATTTTTCCTGTGGCTTCACTCAACTGGGGCCACTTGCCCCTGTGACTCCCCTGTGGGATAGCCCCCACTTAAAGTGGTACCTCCCCACTCAAGGAATAGTGTACATACTTCTAGGTGTAAATACTTCATGGGTTATAACACGACTGAAAGTAAAAGACCTATGAAACAATAACATAATTAGGCTCCACAACCTACCAAGGACATGACAAGGTCAAAATAGTACCAAACTGCAGAGCTTGAGGATGCAATTCAAGACTTTAAGAATGACAGAGTTTGAAAATGTTTATCAATTTATGACTAGAGTCATGGGAATCGTGAAACAAATCAAAGGTTGACTGGTGAAGCCATCCCCGATCAACACATTGTTGAGAAATTCTTAGAAGTTTACTAAAGAAATTTGAAATGGTTGTTACATCAATCCTTGAATCCAAGGATTTGTCATGTTTTTCAACAAATGAACTAATCAGTTCCCTATTGACACATGAGACCAGACTCCATCTCACAGATGAGTCAATCTCTCCAATGCCTTCAAAACTCACTTCTCCTTCAACAAAGGGAGAGGTAGAGGAGTAGCGATGTCACCATGAAGAGGGAGCAACCCTCAGAACTCCTCACTCCAAAGTGGGAGAACATGCATGTGATCCTAAATCAAATTTCCAAGGTCATAGACAACAGAGTCATAATCAGAGTTTCCAACCTCAAAGAGGCAGAGGGAGAAGATCAAATATCAAATCAAGCATCAGAAATCTACACGCAAAAAGTATACAAGAACTGAACGGTGGAAGAAGCAAGCATATCATCTCTGTGCAGAGCACATGTGTCAAATCATATGGGCGAAACCTCAGGAGGTATGTTTCTTTAATGTCACAAGTCTGAAGAACAAACTAAAGTGATTCCGGGTTGTCGGATGTTGATGCAAAAGAATCACATCGTGTAACAACATTTCTACTTTCATGCATTGGATTCTTCACTCATCCATACACTTGGAAATGATTCCCTTAGTCAGTCCAAGGAAAGTTCGAACCGTACTCTATTCCTTTTGTTAAGTATGTATTATATCTTTGGTAGGATATTCTTTGCACGAGAAACGTGACACCTACCTCAGGAAACGTGTCATGTATTTAGGTGGTTTTTTTCAGCACATGGTTTTTGCCAATGGTTTTCTATTTTCGGTTAAGGAATTAGGGTTTTTGACTAATCCAGGTCATTGGGTTAGGGTTTTGGATGCCGCTGGCTCCTATATGTATATTGTATTGTAAACAATGTAACACAATGTATGAATATAATATATGTTGGTTTTCTCGGTTTAGGTTTCCAAAGGAAAATATCTCTGTGTAATGTTTGCATTTGCCATTGTATCTTTTCTATTTTTTTCTGAATATCTGTTTACAGTAAACATTGTACAAGGTTAGAATTTACATTCTTACTAAACAAAATGTAAAGAAAGAAATAAACAATGTATATCATGTTTCAGCTCTAAAACATAATCTGCTAAGTGTAGGACAACTCATTGAACATGGCTATAAGGAACTTTTTGAGGGAGCATCTTGTAGGATATATGATAAAACCCCCAACAGAAAATTGATTTCTGAAATCCACATGACTCAGAATAGGATGTTTCCCCTAACCCTCAGAATTGCAAATCTGTTCCAAACATATGCACAAAGTGCATCCACCCCCAATGAAACTATGGTTTGGCATACAATATTTGGAAATCTACCCTTTCAGAGTCTAAGTCTTCTACAAAAGCACTCCATGGTCAAAGGCATCCCTATCTTCAAAGAGAAAAATTCCCCATGTGAGTCTTGCATACTTGGAAAACATAAGAGAACTAGTTTTCCACAGTCCTCTACTCAAGCCAAACAACATCTCAAACTTGTTCACACTAACCTATGTGGACCAATGCAAACAAAGTCAATAGGTGGTAGCTTTTATTTTCTAACATTTATTGATGACTTTAGCAGGAAAATATGGATCTATTTTCTCAGACACAAGTATGAAACTTTTGCAAAATTCAAAGAATTCAAAGCAGAAGCTGAAAAACAGAGTGGCAAATATATAAAATCACTCAGGTCCGATGGAGGAGGAGAATACAACTCCAACGAATTTGCAAAATTCTACAAATCACAAGGCATTATCATGCAAACTACAACTAGGTATACTCCACAACAGAATGGAGTGGCTGAAAGGAAAAACCAGACAATAATGAACGTGGCAAGAAGCCTACTCAAAGAGAAATGTTTGTCAAATACTTTTTGGGTTGAAGCAGTAGCATGCTCAGCTTATCTCTTCAATAGATCTCCAACCACAAGTCTAAAGATGAAAGTCCCTCAAGAAGCATGGAGTGGGACAAAGCTAAATGTTGTGCATCTAAGGACATTCAGATGCATAGCATACACTCACATACCTTCCAAATTAAGGAAGAAACTGGATGATAGAAGTGAAAAATGTATCTTTACTAGATACAATGAAACATCTAAAGCTTACAGGCTTTATAATCCAATCTCAAAGAAACTAATTCTCAGCAGAGATGTAAAATTTCTTGAAAATCAACTCTGGAACGAATCTGAAAATCAGCAAACGGACAGTCAAAATCCATTGCTTCCCAATTCTGAAAACACAGAAAATTCAGGACAACCAATACCTCAACCTGCTCTTCCAAGATTGCAGGTACAAGGACAACCTGAAAATTCTCAAGATAACTCAATTTCAAGCAGAGACTCATCCTGAACTTCAAAATCAGAGAACTCGAAGTTTGAGAGAAATCCATCAACAGTTCGATGACATTGAACAACACAATATTTTTTCATTAATGTCATGTCAACCTACATCTTTTAAAGAAGCAGCTAAGGAGCCACATTAGGTTCAAGCCATGAACCGAGAGATTGACTCCATTGAGAAGAACAAGACATGGGATCTTGTTGATTTGCCCAGACACAAGAAGAGTATTGGTGTCAAGTGGATTTACAAAACTAAACTCAATGAAAAAGGGCAGATTGAAAAAAACAAGGCAAGACTTGTTGCCAAAGGATTCTCACAACAACCAGGTATTGATTATGGTGAAACTTTTTCTCCAGTAGCAAGAATAGACATTGTAAGGACTCTATTGGCCATAACAGCCCAACACAAATGGCAAGTATACCAGATGGATGCCAAGTCAACTTTGCTAAATGGTTTCTTAGAAGAAGAAGTTTATGTCGATCAGCCACCTGTATTTGAAGTCCAAGGGCAGCCAACCAAAGTATATCAGTTGGAGAAAGCCTTGTATGGCTTAAAGAAAGCTCCAAGAGCTTGGTACAATAGAATTGACACTTACTTGATCAAAAGTGGTTTCAGCAGAAGCCAAAATGAGCCAACTCTTTACACCAAAACAGATCAGCATGGTAAAATTTTGATTGTATGTTTATATGTTGATGACATGATATATACTGGAAATATTGAGTTAACCAGTTTTAAACATGCCATGCAATCTGAGTTTGAGATGACAGATCTTGGCATAATGAAATATGTTTTGGGGATTGAGGTTGATCAATCAACCAAAGGAATTTTTGTCTGTCAGAAAAAGTATGCAACAAACATCATCAAAAGATTATGCATGGAAGAATGCAATCCAGCAGAAACTCCTATACCCCTAGGCACAAAATTGAGCAAGAAAGATGAAGGCCCTACAGTGGACCCTACCCTGTACAAAATTTTAGTAGGCAGTTTGTTGTAACTTACAGCAACTAGGCCTGATATTATGTATGCAGCCAGCCTTGTTTCCAGATTCATGGAATTCCCCAAAGATTCTCATTGGAAGATGGCGAAACGGATTCTGAGATATGTTGCAGGAAATATCAATTTTGTCTTATGGTACACTCAATCTAATGATAATCATCTCTTTGGTTACACAGACAATGATTTTGCAGGCAGCCTAGATGACAGGAAAAGCACCTCAAGACATGTTTTTCACCTGGGCACAAACCTGATTTCATGGGCATCAAAGAAGCAGCCAATTGTATCAATATCTTTTGCAGAGGCAAAGTATGTCGCTGCTACCTCAGCTTCCTGTCAAGCTATGTGGCTGAGAAGAATATTGAAATATATGTCACATACAGAAAATGATCCAACTCCTATTTTCTGTGAAAACACCTCAGCAATTGCTCTATCCAAAAATCACGTGTTTCACAAGAAAAACAAACACATTGACAATCACTTTCACTTCATCCGCGAGCTAGTCAATAATGGTGATATTACACTTCAATTCGATGGCTCTCGATATCAGCTCGCAGATATCTTCACAAAGCCATTGGAAAAATCTATTTTTGATTTTCAGAGATAACACTTGGGCATCATCAGTGCTGATGTTTGTAATTGTTGAGTTTAAGAGGGAGTGTTAAATATAATATAACCTCAACAGTATGACTGTACACTGCCAGTTGTCCTGGCCAGTTGTACTATCAGTTTTTGATGTTCTTGATTTGCTTGAGCCTATTTAGCTCAACTATTTTCCCTCTTCTAAGTACTCTTTTCTTCATACCTAATATACTGAATACTATTTATGCTCTGCTTTTTCTCTGTATTCTCTGCTTCTCACTTTATCAAGATTTGCATATCTATGTCATGTCAATTGAGAACGTTGAAGTGAAATGAAGGAAAGAGCACCATGGAACCGTGATTTAGGAGTCATTGTCAAATCGCAGTGGCAAGTCTGAACGAAGAATTTGTCGCCTCTCGGGTTCTGTGACTTAAATTGCGTGGAGATTTTATGTACTCCTGGCAAGTAAATTGTTTTTAATAAGTTTTGTGATAAGCACTGCGGGAACATTAAATTGATACTTTTTCTGTTTAAAAAACCTTGCATATTGGCAGAGTTTCAAACATAAATCTCATCGATGGATAGTACATCTGCCAAGAGAAGGGACAAAAATGACTAGGACTGAGTCACCAGTGGACATGACTTAGAATACAGATATATGTGTTTCTAGTTATTTTGAGAAGAATAAGGGTAAAAATTACATCGAATGAATTTAATGTAAAATTTATTTGTTGCGATTTAGCCGGAAAAAACGAAGTGTAGATATCTTATTCATCTAACCGCTATATATTCTCGTTTATTCATTGCGGTTTATGACAGCTATTATATATTCTCATTTCGCTTGGTGTGGTTATGTCCAAAGCGTTTCGTATGCAGTGTCAAAGCGTATTATCATCTAGGTTCGTGTGTCTGACTCGGGAAGACCAAAGACGAAAAGGATAGGCTCACGAATTATTGTTGTAAATAAAAGGTTATAGGAATTTAATTGATTTCGGAACAGTGCTATGAAATCCATCTATATGGACACCCAAACAGGTCGAAAGGTTAACGAATCGAAAGAGTGAATGTTGAGTGAAATGTATTTATGTAAAGATGTAAAATAAGCATTTTGAATTAAAAAAAATTGAATTTTCTATTATATATAGAGGAAGACCGATTTGTCGCAGGTTACCATCAGCATGTGCATAAAGTGCGCAAGAAAGCATGACATGATAAGACACATTAAACAGAAGTTCTAGATAGGAGACCTAGTTTTTCTCTATGAAAACAAGTTTTTGCAGCACTCTAGAAAGTTCCAAACGCACTGGTTAGGCCCATATGTGATAAGATTTGTGATAGAGGTGGGTGGTGTTCAGTTTGAACAACATAATGGGGAAGTTGTGGAAGGATTGGTTAATGATAGTCGGCTGAAACTGTATAGGGACAGTGGTGCTTCCACA
The DNA here is from genome assembly GCA_010110895.2 of Picea sitchensis. Taxonomy (NCBI): domain Eukaryota; kingdom Viridiplantae; phylum Streptophyta; class Pinopsida; order Pinales; family Pinaceae; genus Picea; species Picea sitchensis. The sequence continues at coordinate 18,382 of SNQJ01S0168604.1, read as the reverse complement.
CACTACCTTGGGTTGAAGTTATGCATAAGGTATTGTTCAAACAGTTAAACTAGTAAGAAGATAAACCAAAAAATGTCACAGAGATGTAGAAAGAGGAAGGAATTGTGCGCAGGAAGGAGGATTGAATTATGAAAAAGATCTATGCAGAGGGAGGGAAAATCATTAATTAGAACATACATGATGGGACAAGCATTAAAGAGCAAACATGACGATGAGGTAGTGGAGACGTGTAGTCATAAATGAAAAATGACAAGGGGATTTTGACAGGCTGGAAAATATAATGTATGATCCACCAAAGGATATGAAGTTAATGAAGAGTTATGGAAATAATTGAATGCGAATTCAAGTGGATTATATTGTAAATTCATATGCGAGGAAGAATGGAAACAGTTGGAAACAAACTATAAAAGAAGATGAGGGGTAAATCTTATGCTTCTTCAAAACTCAGAGCACCTCAAAAAACATCTTATGTAAATCGAGCCTCATGCATGGTTTCTAGTTCCATCCTAACAATTTTCATGTGCTCATATACCACATTTTGGGGGTCATGGTATTTGGGTTCCTCGATGCAGAGGCACATCTCCTTAAGAATTTCATCTTCTTTATTGACCTTCTTCATATTCATCAGAGAGTATGATCCAATATGAATAGGGAGGATAGGCCAATATATTTTGTTCTTTTCTGAAAGGTAGGCGGTGCCCCCCTTCTCTAGAGTTTGGTATGCAATGTCCCTGGCCAACAATTTATCAGACACATACTCGGGAAATAAGTGAGGCACTCCCATGGCCCCATAAATCTAGATGTATGAGTAATATTTCTTCATATACCAATATCTGATCTCTTTCAAACCCTTGAGAGCAGTGGGAGAAATCCTATGTGGGAAGAGGCCGAATATGGCCTTATGTAAGGGCGCTAGGAAGTGATCGCATATATCATATAAAAAAATCTTGCAATTGATCTCCCACGGTTGAGAACAATAGAAATGAAATGGGCCCTTATCTGGGATCTAGGCCCAGTTAAAGGATGGGAAAGAAAATGATGTGCATACAACATCTACCAGATAAGAGGACATGTAAAATCCTGAATTTTTCATGCTTTTGGGATCGTGGCTGCACTCTGCAATGTTGAATGAAAGAATGGTTTCACAGTTGAATGCTTGGCCCCTATGGGATACCTTGTAATCCATGGTAAACCAATCCATCCTAAAATGGGTGTTGATCTCCTCGTCATAGAGCCTACGGATCATGGCATTTAGTACTCTATATGGGCTCTTAAGATATCATGTCAGGATATATCTTTCACTCTTTTTTACCAACCACTCTTCATCATAGAACCAATCTTCTAGGAGTTGAATCGAAGTCTTCATGTTTGACTCTGAACTGTTTGAGAAAAGACTCATTTAGGGATATTGTAGGTTCTGGAGTTCAATAACTTTCTCTGATATCATCTACTTTGAGTGAGGCAATCAGAAGGCTCAAAGCATTTACTATTAACAGCTTTGGGAAAGCGACTACAATATGTATCACATTGTTCTGGATATTCCTGAATGTATCAATGTCTAGGTCATCAAATGGGAACCTTTCATTCTAGAACATGTCTAGGATATCGACGTATCTTAGGTATTTCTCCATTCCTTCATGGTTGTTGGTGTCAAAAAGTTTGTATGAATTTGGAATCGAAGCTGGAACCTGCATTCTAGAAGATTGGATTTTTCTCTTTCCAGTGATCATTCTATACATCGTGTCAACTGTGCAAACAAACAAAACTATAGTTAATAGAGTCATTTTAGGATTAAATAATAACACTAGAAAAAATAGTATCCTACTTGCTTAGAGGTTAGGAATGGTAGTCAATCATGCATAGATAACAGATAATTGGATATGCGGCTTTCATTTATTTCTTTACGAGCAAGTCAGAAGGAACATGATTCTTGGTTCCTTTTTCAAATATTTCTTCAATTCCCTCCAAACCAAAAATGTAATCAATGAAAGGTAGGATACAGTTTGTACTCAGTCAGGGGAGTACACAGAAATTAATTCTTTTGTGGGAGATTGGAAGTTACAGTCGTTAGGGCGAGAGAGAATTCAAAAAAATGGGGGAAGTCGTCAAGTTGTTGTAATCAACAATTGATGGGAATGAGAGGTGTGGATATAGGTGAGAAACACCCTCTGATGACGATAATTACTTGATTAACTGATTAAGCATGATTACAGGGTCTAATTTTGACCAAAAAATTCCTTTTAATGTTAAATTAGATGATCATTGAGAGTTAATCCTTTCTTCATTAATGTTGACAGGATGTCGAGGTAGCTGTGGGGGAACCATTACTTAGACAAGAGTGAGATCTATGATAGAGAATCGATCGATGACGACTTAGTTCATATGATTCCCAGTATGAGAAACATGACAACTGGATAGAAAAGAGTGATGTCATCATCAACAAGGAGTGTAGGTTGTTGGAAGATTGATTGTTGTCATTGATTTCAACCCTAGTCATGGGTTTTGGACCGTAAGATTGATAAAGGTATTTGGACATGAAGGAAAATGCACATGCATATACAACACCCATGAATGGATAGTATACATCATGTTGTTTTCGGTGGT
>SNQJ01S0168603.1:20781-32445 GCA_010110895.2 Picea sitchensis | reverse complement strand
GATTCTGTTTGATTTTTATCATCTCATTCATATATTAATGTTCTGAACTTGGTCACTAGAATTCATTGATTAGTTCATTCTTTACATATGCAATGATTGTAGGTTCTCCTTGTGGACTGTTTACTGCTAGGCGCATAAACCAGTCCAATGCACTGTTTCTAAATGTAATTGTGAGATGAGCCACTTTTGTGTCTTCATCTGTGACATGTTTAGCTTCCCAAATATTTTCACAAATAAATAGATGTTTCTTTGGGTCTTCCGACCCTTCTCCATGAAATTATGGTAACCAAATGGTTGGATCTACTCCCACCATTGTAAAATTTGCAGTACTTCCTTCGCGCAGTGTAGATAACTGACTATTTCTACCTGAACTCGTACTTCCACTGGTCCCTTGACCTATTGAACTCCTTCTTCCACTAATTGTTGGTTTTCTAGAAGCTTCTTTCTTTCCTAATGTCTTAAGCGCACATGGGATTGTGGGTTCCACACTAATTCAGATATGTAATGGAGTTCCTTCTTCTACATCGGACCCTTGACCTATAGATTTTCTATCATATGTGGCGCACATGATTTCCTCAATCTTTTATGTATCACAGACATCCTCTACCTCTTCTTCATCACTTTCCAAGCCTTCTGTCTCGGCTACTACTCTCTTTTTCCTATTAATCTTATATTGGCAAGGTCTTCTGTTGCGCATCGTTCTCTCTTTTTCCATTATTTTCTTGATCTGTTCTCCATCCATCATAATGGGGTCCATCAATTCCTTCAACTTGCCTTTATCCAGATCCCTCTCCATGTCTCAGATCGTCCTTAGTGTTTCCCCTAGTCTCCCCATGTGCGTAGAGTTATTTAGCTATCAGACTTTATTATCATCACACCTTTATCATGCAACAAAATCTTGATTGACATGTAGAGTGATCTAATATACCTTCCTCTAGGACCATTCAAAAACTTGTGCTCTGCAGCAGTGTATGATTTTGCAGTATTGACTACAAACTCAGTAATGAATCCTGCAATAATGTTGTCTAGCCAGAAATCATATATGTGCATGAATTTGTTGTTGAATTTTTGTAGCTACACAATATTCTCAGTAGTCCATTCTACTTGTATTATCCGGTTAGTTGGGAGAGTGTATTTTAATCTCAGTATTCACTCCTATAGAAAATGTGGAAATTCACAGAAAAATGCCTCATGAAGATTAGTGAATACGTACCTCTCCAAATATTGGTGCGGTGTATACTTAGGGTTTCTATTGTCTTTCTGTGCAAACTAGATCTCTTTTATTGTCAACCATCATTCAATATCATGTTTAGTTGGATTCCATTGTCTGAACATCCCCTTCTAATCCTTCATTCTCCTCACTATTCTTCTCAACAATTCCCTTTCAATATATTCTTCTAGGTTCTAGCCGTTCACAAAACCATTTTTTGGACATTTCTTGGGATGACCCAGGTTCTACTTTAGGTTTCCAAAAAAACACTTCAAACTATCGACCCTTATGGATACCAGAAGGAAACATTGCGTACAGAGTGCACAATACAGTCTCACCCGATATGGCTTATGGGTGACTTTAGGACCCAGATGTGTACAATCTTGGAAGGGAGACTTCTGTGGGAATGGGATAAATTATTTCTACATCAAAACATATTAGATCTATTATTCTATTACATCAGCAGATCATTGTATCTCATATCTACCAATCAGTAATCAGATACATTCATTAGGGTTTATTTTGCAGTAATTATCTTGTCACTCTACTATGCATTGCCTTTTACTATTAACAGATTAATTCATTCATCAAAGCTAAACAATCACAAGAAATAATACAAACATTTCACATAGATACACAAATTTACCGTGGTTCACCCCCCCTGGGCTACGCCCACAAAGATCTGGCTTTCTTTGCTCTTTTATTATTCTGCATCAAGGTTATAGCACTACATGCATTATATTTGAGGCTGACAAGATCGCACTAAACTCCACAACTTACGACCTTACCCTCGATTACAATGCATATATCTATCTGCCTATCTTTCTATTCATCATTCATAAATCAATATTCAACCTCTCACGCCCCTTCTCTGGTCCATTTCCTAACTGCCTACATTAATTACCACGCTTTCCCAATATTCTATAAATTTTGAGTAAATTGTTTTTAGGAAAATTGAAAATTGGCTAATTTTTTTTAAAACCAAATAAGGAATGATGAAATTTAAACTTTATTTTTATTAATTATAAAATAATATCCTAATCTAACATAACACTATAAAAATTAATGTCATATTCATATAGATCGCTAAAACATTAATACACTTAAAAAGTAAAACTAAACACACTATTAGTTGAATCAATACCATAGTTATTGATACATCTAGTAACAATCCACCATTATCCTAATCCTATTATAGAATACAAATTTACTCGCTAGATTCCTTGTTCATTAATACTTTACATCTATTATAGAATACAACTTTACTCACTAGATTCCCTTGTTCATTAATACTCTACATCTATTAACAATATCATCATTGCACTCAAATGAGCTTTCTAAAGTTTCTTATTGTGTCGAAAGGCCTTTTGTACAACCCAATATCAAAGATGTGTATTTCCTTTTGTGCTCAACATAGAGTTGACATGTGGCATTGAAAAAAAATATTAAGAACAAAGAAAATATTTCAATGTCCACCTTAAGTAAAAGGTTTTCATCGAGATGTGTTTTCTACTTTGAGAGTATGAGGGAGACATGTAACTCCTTCAATGCTTAATATGGAGTTGTCATGTGGCCATGGGACTGAGGGATCAAGTCCCCTGAAGTGAAAACTTCCTTTAGAGTAAATAAACGTGAGGAAAGGTTTGTATCCCCAAGGGATTTGATCCCTCTCAATGCATGATAGATCCAAAGTTAAAACGGATCTTAATTAAAACATTTCAATTGTGTGTTTCTTTGTATGAGGGAGAAAGTGTAATTCCTTCAATGCTAGAGTTGACACCACACCCCCCCCCACACACATTAAGAATCAACATAGATTCATCTTAAATGTTGGTCTATCATGCATGCATCGAGAGGGATAAATCGCTCAATGTTCCAAACCTTTCTTCAAGTTTTTTAATCTAAAATAAGATTTCATTTCGAAGGATTTGATCCCTCTTGATGTATGATAGATCCAACACACACACACACACACACATTAAGAACCAACATAGATTCATCTTAATTGCAAATCTATCATGCATGTGTTGAGAGGAATCAAATCGCTCAAGGTTCCAAACCTTTCTTCAATTTTTTTAATTTAAAATAAGATTTCATTTCGAAGGATTTTATCCCTCTTGGCTTATGATAGATCCAAAATTAAAATGAATGACTTATGATAGATCCAAAATTAAAATAACTAATGATAGATCCAAAATTAAAATGAATCTACATTGATACTTAAATGAGGGAGAAATGTAATTCCTTCAATGCTTAATATGGAATTGGCATGTGGCCATGGAACTGAGGGATCAAGTCCCCTGAAGTGAAAACTTCCTTTAGAGTAAATAAACGTGAGGAAAGGTTTGTATCCCCAAGGGATTTGATCCCTCTAAATGCATGATAGATCCAAAGTTAAGATGGATCTTAATTAAAACATTTCAATTGTGTGTTTCTTTGTATGAGGGAGAAAGTATAATTCCTTCAATGCTAGAGTTGACACACACACACACACACACACATTAAGAATCAACATAGATTCATCTTAAATGTGGGTCTATCATGCATGCATTGAGAGGGATAAATCACTCAACGTTCCAAACCTTTCTTTAAGTTTTTTTAATCTAAAATAAGATTTCATTTTGAAGGAATTGATCCCTCTTGACATATGATAGATCCAACACACACACACACACACACACACACACACACACACACACACATTAAGAACTAACATAGATTCATCTTAATTGCAAATCTATCATGCATGCGTTGAGAGGAATCAAATCGCTCAAGGTTCCAAACCTTTCTTCAATTTTTTTAATTTAAAATAAGATTTCATTTCGAAGGATTTGATCCCTCTTGACGTATGATCGATCCTATACACACACACACACATTAAGAACCAACATAGATTCATCTTAACTACAAATCTATCATGCATGTGTTGAGAGGGATCAAATCGGTCAAAGTTCCAAACCTCTCTTCAATTTTTAAAATTTAAAATAAGATTTCATTTTAAAGGATTTTATCCCTCTTGACTTATGATAAATCCAAAATTAAAATGAATAACTTATGATAAATCCAAAATTAAAATAACTCATGATAAATCCAAAAATAAAATGAATCTACATTAATACTTAAATCTTAACACCTTATTCTCCATCTATTAACAATTTTTACAACTACACAATTCCTCATTCCTCTCATCACTGACTTCATATTTCAACTTAGATTGCCTCTTATTAAGCTAGTTGTATACTTTGACGTGCAAACTTAATTTAAGTTTTCAACTTTATACACTTCATAAAAGTTCGTCAAAATGTTTCATTATACCTCATATAATTTATGTTCTTTTCAGGACTACAATTATTGTAGGGATAGTTTTGGGTTGGTTAAACTTTTTTTTTTTTTTTTTTAATTCTGATTATAAAAATTTAGCCATTCAAATTTGTAAATTTAATTATTTCTTATTATATTAATCACTCAAATCTGTAAATCTAATCATTTCTCACCAAATTTTAAACAAAATAAAAATAAAAACCAAAAAATAAAACATTTAAACTACTCTATATATTGTTTGTCATATAACCATTTTGCCATTAAAGATCAAAATGTACCCCGCCGTAAGTGATCCTCGAGAGGTGACATATGTACTACATAGGCCTTGAGTATGTTTGAGGAGTCCTTTAATTGAATAAAAAGGGTATGAAATCATTAAGTGTGATATTGTTTATGAATTTTAATCCATTAGAAATGTGAATGAAATATAAGTAATTTTTTTTGACCAATATGAAGAGGCCATACTTTTCGCGGGAAAATTTTCGGAGGCCCTCAAATTCAACGGAGTCAACTCAGCTAACGATATCTCGCCGTGTCAACTGAGCTATCGATGTCTCGCCATTATGACGTAACCCACGTTCCCATGTGCAGGGTTGGAATTTGGATTTCTTTTATACCTTAGTCAAATTAATTTTTTTTGACGTTTTGGTTTTTTTATTTTTATTTTCGGTCAAAAACTTTATGTTTAAAATTGTAATTTCAAAAATTATTCTCCAATAATAAATTTTATAAATAAATAAATAATTTGCAATCAAATAAATAAAATAAAAATAAAGTAAAAGTTATCCATTCATTGTAGCCTGTAAATTTAGAACACCTATCAGATAAGAGAAAGATATCCGGCCGAAGAAATAACACCAGAGTCAGCATTGAGGGCCGTTGAAACAGTTCACCTACATCTTTTGCATTGCAAATTCTTGCTTCAGTACCAACTCCCTTGGGAATTTTTTTTTTCTCTCTACCTACTCCTGACCATATATATAATTTATAAAAATAATTCTTAAATTCAAGCGAAGCTACGCATAAGCACATGCCTTTCGTCATCAACGTACTTACAAGTAGCCCAAGCTTAAAAGTATATCCTGAATTCTCGCCCGCCGGCCTCCACCATAGTGTCGGTTATCATGTGGTCAGGCTTTTAAAAATAAGAAGCACCCACTCCGTCATCGCTAAATTCACCCCATTCTAAACACCCATGTGCAGATGGCCCCATCGCGGGAATTGAACGAGCGGGGCATGTGCAGCCAACTACTCTACAATAGATAACGCCTAAACAATCTCCTCGCGTTGCGGGGAATACCGCCCTTCTCGGCAGAAAATTCAATAGTTCGTCAATCTCCCCATTCTATATATTTGGAGATCTGTCTGAGTCCACCAATCAGATATTGATTCAGATATTGGTTCCGATTTCTATTCGACTTAATTCTAAGTCGGATATCCATTCAGGTGAAATCTGCTAATCTTAAGCGACCATTTATTTCATTGTGAAATGGCGCCTGTAAAACTGGTCACAATGTTCGGTTTCTTGTGGATAGCTGGTGCAGCTTATGCACTAGATAGTGGCTGGCAATCTGCACATGCTACATTTTATGGTGGCAGCGATGCGTCGGGCACAATGGGTAACTTCACAGTCCGACAAAACTCCAGTCCAAAAATAGGCCCAAAAATATTGGCTTTAGTTTCAGATTTAGATTAATAATTTTAATACCATATGTTAGCTAAGCAAATCGATCGTGAAATTTATTTGACAGGCGGTGCGTGCGGATACGGTAATTTGTATAGCCAAGGCTATGGAACTAACACTGCAGCTCTCAGCACGGCACTTTTCAACAGTGGAGCTACTTGCGGAGCCTGCTACGAAATGAAATGCAACGACCAGTCCGACCCTCAGTGGTGTCTACCGGGCACTGTGACAGTTACTGCTACTAACCTCTGCCCTCCTAACTCTGCTCTTCCCAACGACAATGGAGGATGGTGCAATCCACCTCTGCAACACTTCGACATGGCTCAACCTGCTTTTCAACAGATTGCGATATACAGAAGTGGCATTGTTCCCATCATGTTCAGAAGGTAATTAATTATTACTCTAATTAGTCTGTCGACGCTATATTCCTCTTCTTCAATCCTGAAAATCTATTCCCAACTTGAGGGTAATTGGGACGAAATGCTAAGCTGCAAGGTTAACATAAATGTGTGCAGAGTACCATGCGTGAGGAAAGGAGGAGTTCGATTCACGATCAATGGGCACTCCTACTTCAATTTGGTCCTCATTAGCAACGTAGGAGGTGCAGGAGATGTGGAGGCGGTTTCGATCAAAGGTTCCAACAGTGGTTGGCAAGCAATGTCCCGCAACTGGGGACAGAATTGGCAGAGCAACTCCTATTTGAATGGGCAGACTCTCTCCTTCCAGGTCAGCACCAGCGATGGGAGAACCATCACTTCCTATAACGTCGCTCCTGCAAATTGGCAATTCGGCCAGACATTTGAAGGCCTGCAATTTTAAGCCATTTTCATCTGCATCAATAGTAACTTGTCCAAGAGTAACACAGAAGCAACGAAGCCGAGGTGATGCGAGAATATCACCCGCTTATAAGTGGTTATTGCTCCGAGAGTACTTTAGGCAGATAGTATTTCTAATGTTGAACTAGGGATACGCAGATTGCCGCCCGCTTCTGATTGTTACTGCTGTATAGAATTGAAATATACATCGCGTATATTGCTGCGCTAACTTGGGACAGTTATATATTGTAATAGTGGCATATTTCTCTTCAATTGTGTAAATGGGGGCTTATATAGTTTAATTCCTATACTTATGGCAGTTGCTGGAGATTTTCATGACTTTTACATGTGCGTTGTCTATATGCTTGCCGTGATTGAAATTGGTTTTGGTAGCCATCCTCTTAGGGTTAATTAATTGAAGTAACGAGAGTTACGTAATCGCATATATTGGAACAATCCAAACATGATCCGTTTATCGATGTTGGTAGATGCATCTACAAACAATTTCGTGAAACTAAAATGCATGTTCCCAGGTTGCAATTCCTCTTTTTCTGGCAGGTATTGGGAAGATCATTAAATATTAAATTCCTTCCTCTGTCAATAGCGTATACGCGAATGTTCAAACATTTCTTTGGTCTGAAGAAATATACAGACGGGCTCGACAAACATAGCAAAATAGTACCCATCAGCGCAGCAGATGAACTTTTTTGAAACGGCGACCTAACAATGCAGTGATTTCTGTATTCATATATTTTAGTTAATTTTGGTAAAAAATTGTTGGAATTGCATATTTAGTAGTTAATTTTGTATAATTTAATTGTCCTAAAAAAAACTGAATCTACTTTTATATTTAAAAATACAATTTAAATAATAATAAAATTATGATTTCTTGCATATTTATGTCTTTCCATTCCTAAAAAAATCCAAACCTAAAAAGTTAAACAACATCTTTTTTTTATAAAATTGTTTGTAGATGCATTTTAAATTTTATCTCTTATATGATTTATGAACAAAATTTGTGATGTTTTTTCTTTGACAAAATCTCATAACCAGTGAAAAAAAAATCAAAGTTACTCTTTTTAATATTTGGTTATGATTTTGGCTATTCTCTTTTATCTTTGATATCTTTTTATAAATTATTGAATTAATTTATAAGTTATTCTTAATTTGTATTAATTGTTTTTTATTTTTTTTTTATTGAATATGTTATCACATAAAGTTGTCAAGGGCCACAGGTTGCAACTATGAGCGCAAAGCTCAGCGCTCAGAGTAACTCATTCCAGGTCCGAAATTAATGGCCGAAGCCTGAAATAGATTTGGACCGTTTAAATATCCAAAATGCCATGCATCATGAGATCCTCAGCTCCACAGGTTTTTCTTAGAGGGAAATGCGCTTTGAGAATTGAAATTCCTGAAGGCCGATCCGTAAAGAAAATCTCGGTCATTGTTTTGAAGGGAAAGATTCGATCCGTCAGTCTAAAAAGTGTCAGAGTTGAGTCGTTGATCAGAGGGCCTAATCTTAGATCGCAAGATAAATGGTCATGCCAAATTGCGTGGTCAGAAGGTGCACACATTTAAAATATCAGGGGCGGGCCGCAATCAGAATCGTGGTTTTTTTAAAGGGACGTGTGGCGGTTCATGGTGAATTGCGGGGACAAAAATAGTTTTCTTTCAAACCCTCCTTGGTCGCGCCCACAATCGCGCAATTATGTGAGGTCATGGCCCAAAGTCACAGCGTGAACGGGTGATGAAGAAGAAGCTAGTGCTTGAGGCTCGAGATTTCGGAAGTGCAAAAGAGGAAGGTCATGGGTTTCATGTGACCTGCAGTAAAGAGTCGTCAACAACACACAACAACCCCTGGGCATACGCTATCAGACTGCTACTTGCAAAGCTCGCATTGGTCACAGACAAAGACCATTCATAGCCTCGAGGCATCAAGATGGACTCGCAGAAGTCATTGGCACCGTCTGAGAACAGTTATGGGTGTTAGGCCCAGTCCTAATCCCGATGAAGGCAGTTACTGAGAATGAGAGCGGTGGTTGAGACCTCGTCTCAGCACATAAATGGAAAGACAGAAAAGGTCTAGACGAAAGAGCTCCCGTTTGACAACAAAAGATAGCCTGCACAGCCTGACAGAGCGGGCGCCAACTAAAGGCTTTGAAGGCAGTGATCTGATCACATTCCTGGTGGTTGTAACATTTTAGTATATATAGGCATTTTTGATATTTTGTTATGGTCAATGGTTGAGCTAGGCTCCCTTATTGTAATATTTTTATGAAGAACATTGATTCTCCGGTTATGTATTTTTTTTTGAGACATCTTGGTTAATCTAAGTTAGTGTTCTTGCTCGATCTTATTTTCCTCTAATACTGAGAGAGTTCATGATTGAATGATTCACATGGATTGTTATGACTATATTATGATAAATGTTATATTATAGTGTTTTTATAATCTCTTTCATTTTCTTTGAGATTTGAATTCATGAGGATATTGTTGATCAAAATCTGGACCATGGGTCAAAATTTAGCTCAAAAATCAAAGTTCTCGGAATTGCTTCAAAACAAACGAGTGCATAGGCCTCGTCGTTATGAACCCAACACAACAAGTTTGGGTTCAAACAGACGTCGGATGAGTGAGATATCGCGTTCTGTTCGAATCGTCAAATAGACACAAAAAAATTGTGCTCACTGTACAGTCCGTACGGATGATAACGTGGCAGAGGCCGTACAATGACGTGGCACGTCCGTACGCTGAGGTGGCAGTTGGTGACGTGGCATTCATTTATTGGCGGATGTGGATGAATCACTTTTTGACACGTGGCATTGATTGGTCAAATAGGGTGGTGCCACGTGGCCCAGTCGTGGGCTGCCACGTGGCACCCTATTATGGTATGGTTTGGTTGTTGGTTTAAAAGTTATGGAGTCCATGGGGATCGAACCCCGGACCTCCCCACTATGCAAAGCCTTTGCAAAGTCCGCCCTGCCAATGCGCCATACTTTGTGTCATGTTATATGAATGGTTTAATATTTATTTAAATTTGCATTGTGTTTATTTCGGCACGGGGGTCGGGCTGGGGCTTAGCCCCAGCCCACGGTTTCGGTGTTCATATATGTGACCAGTGGTTATACATTCGTGCGCATATATTTCAAACGGAGTTAGCCCGTGGTCTTATGTGTTATCGCATATGACCCTGTCTCTTTGCACGCGGGGATTTTTGGTTTTTAAAAACGGTTAGCCCTTGGTTTCGGGTGCTTAACCATATGCCCAACGGTTTGGCGGTTGGGGGATTTAGTTCCATTAACCGTCCTACAATTCACATGGTTATTCATTTGTACATTCGGTGCTAGGTTTTAGCAAGATTTTGAGAGCGTGTGCTAGTTTGGCCACACAGAGGTGCATTTTGGCGAACCAGAGACAACAAACTTGAAGGAGGAAAATGGCAGGAGGCCTAACTTCTTCATTTTTTGGCCAAATGAGGTGCCGAAAAAGCCCAACTAGGGGTTTTTGGACGTTCTGAATCCATTGGCACTGTTTTCAGATCCATTTGAAGAATTCTTTTGTAGTTTTTTTACCATTGAAGTTTCAGGAAGCTCTAGGGAACTTGAAGCCCTCATTGATTGAGGTCATGCTCAGATGAGCCCATGTCTATTTTCTATGATTGAATAGTCATTTTTGGCTAATTTTTATGCTCTGAACACATTGGGATAGGTTTCATAGGCATTTGAGGACTTTTACAAGTGTTGTTTTTCCACAAGGAAGCTCAAGGAAGCTTATGGCCACATGTAGAAGAGGTCATGCCCAGATGAGCCATGATCTGTTTTCAGAGTTATATTAGCCTTTTCTGGGGTTTTTATGTATTCTAAACCCAATGGTACAGTTAGAAAATCCATTGGAGTTGAGCAGCAACTTGTAAAATAATCTTTGACAAATTAATCCCAGAGAGCCAGGTCCGTTGAAGGAGGCTCAAGGAGATGTAGCCCAGAGAGGGGTGAACTCCTTTATCATCTTGTTATTGTTGTGAGTTTGATGGTTTATTTGCTACAAGTTATGTTTGTTGTGTATTTATTTAGAACACATATTTAACCGTTTAAAGGAAAATTTCCTCACACATGAACATTTAAAAGAAGATGCATAAATTTGGCACATAATCTATCTTGCATATTTTAACACATTGAGCAAGGTCCTGAAAAGTTTCTTTTAATGGAATAGAGGGTGCTTGTATAGCATAAAAATTCAGCCCCCTATTTTCAGATCAGGTGGTATCAGAGCATAGTTTGTTTTGCTCATGTGATTGTCATTGATAGCTAGAGATTTAGTTGTTGGTATTATTGTGCAAGTTGTGTGTTGAAGTTTGATATCTTGCAAGGATGGAGGAAGTTTCAAAAATTGATGGTTCTCATAGATATTCATTATCCAAGTTCTTTGACAAAGAGATGTTTAAGGAGTTTGTAACCATGAGAGATATGGTGCAAGAGTTGTGGGAAGATAGAGAAGAGAGCATTGCCCTTCAAGAGTAGTTGATGGACATGAAGGAGGAGAAAGACCAGCTTCTTGAAAAGTTGCATGAGATGGAGACTCAACTCCATGAGGCAAAGGAAACCCTTACCAAGTACATGCATGAACATGAGGTATGT
>SNQJ01S0168603.1:3455-13879 GCA_010110895.2 Picea sitchensis | reverse complement strand
TGGTGTGGCTCAGGCCGGGTGCGATCCCCAGGTGATTTTGACGGCTTAGATGCCCCTGAGTCGCGGTTTCTCAAGCCACAGGTTAATCGTGAGCCAACAGGTCCTGCACAAATTAACAAACAAAAAAAAAATAATCAACCATGCAGAAATAAAGGAAGCATACCATAGCCCAAGTCTCCTTCTCTGAGTCGTTGTCCCACGTACTTCGTGCTTCTCCCTCTTGCTGACCGATGAGACTTCACTGGTACCTACCAGCCAATGCTAGGGTTTCTCTTCTTCCCCCTTATCCCTTTGAGCCAAAAAGGGGCCACACACTGAACTAGAGATTAGCTAGCTCCTAGCTCGCCTCGCAAGGCTAAGCTACCACTCCTCACCGAGCTGGTATCCCAACTCCCATAAGCTAATTCAGTCAAGTCTAAAATTCTGCAGTGTAACATTACGCATAATAAAAGAGATCCATCCTCCACTTCTTCCCTCCTTTATATAGAATTTCTTAATCATTTACTTTCCCAAAATCCCAATTAATTTATTGTTCAATAATTTAATTCATAAAAATCCTCCTCTTCCATGTGTCACCAATCCCCTTCATTTCACCATAAATTAATTTTATTAATTGATTAATTACTCCTATCTCTCTCACCCACCTAAAAGAATTCCTAGAATAGCTCCAAGGTGCCCCCATATTCCCTTACACATTTTAATGACTTACCCCCTTACTAATTTACTAGTTGAGTTTAATTTAGAAAGTTCCTAAGTTAGTCTTTTTCCTTGTTTTCCCCCTTTCTTTTTATGTTTCCCGTTTTTTTTTTCTAGATTCCTAATTCTTTTAAATTTTCCTCTTTCCCTTTTTATCTAAACTCAAATTAGTAAGTGTAGAAGATTATCTTTTCCCCCCTTTTTCTTTTTAATTAATAAATTTTAATTAGCATGTGTAACAAAACAATCATTTCCCTTTTAAAATTTTAAATCCCTTGATAATTTGATTTTAATAATTTAGTCAAGTTTCTTACCCCCTTTTTGTCACATGCTTAATGATTATTATTATTATTATTATTTTTACACAATTTTTACTTTAGACCTAGATTTTAATTTTTGAGGTTGGGTGACATTTTACTAGGGAAATTGCTTTTAAATCCTTCTTATTACGTTATTCATTCTAAGGCCATCTAGGTTTATTTTCTTATTAGTTAACAATGTGACGTGCCCTTCAAGACACACTAGGTTCTCCAAGGGTGCCAGTCACCAATTTATGTTTCCCTTGCACGATGTGCCCTTCAGGACGGACTTCGTGCTCCAAGGGTGCCCCTCGCCTTATTCTATTTTTCTTGCATGGCGTGCCCTTCAGGACGCACCACATGCTCCAAGGGTGCCACTCGCCTCTTGAATGACTTGGTAGACACAAAAAAACCCCGGAGTCAATAATCTGCCAGGTGATCTTGTGGGAGACTAAGGGCCTCTAAGGAGTAAGGTCCTTGCCTTATTGCTTGCACCTTAGAATCATCGTGAGCGACTGTCGTAGTCTTCCCTCACGACATCGTGGGTCTTCTCGAACTAGGTAGTCGTTAACCTACAGTTCGAGCCACGACGAGAATGATAGTAGACTGTGGCAAGGATGTTGTCCACACCTCTCCCTTAACGTCTCTGGTTATCGTGTGTTACCCCTCTACTCCACATGTGAGTCTAGTCGGAAAGCTATCGTCAGCCTGCATCATCAACGAATCATGTCAGAAATAATATCCTTAATCATATCATCTAATTAGATGCACAAATGTCATATATATATAGCAATCAAATCCCAATAGTCCACTCCCTGACTCGATCCGGAGTCCAAGGGTTTCATCGATGCTTCAACATCCTTGAGGTCCAAATCCTGCACACTCAGGAGAACCGAGTCAATAGCACCTGTCTAAGTCAATATAGAAAAATAACATATAATCACATCCATAGTGCCTCATAATAATAATCAAATACCCAATAGTATAATAAGTCGGATCACTTGCAAGCAAGTGTCCTCAAAGAGTTAATCACTCAGTGCGTGCAAGAGAGGAATGTTACATACATGCCCTCTTGGTAAAAACTTCGTCCCGAAGTTTCACAGTATACCAGTGCCGAAATAATGTGTATCACAGTATCACAAGTCTATCTATACAACAAAAATGGAAACTGTTGGCACATATCATATGCGTCCTCCGAGGTCGCCAAGTATAGACTATAGTTGTCCCATTGGATCTTGACCTCATATACTGTTCGATGTCGTAGTGGTTGAATGCGATGATCCAAGATGTGGATCGGCTCAGCCGCAAGTGCACCCTCATCCGACACCCGCAAGGTGCTCAAGTCAAAACATGTGTAGGATCACTAATAATAATGTCTCAACAGAGACGTGAAAGACATTGTGCATATGCCTCAAGAATCAAGAAAGGCAAGTCATTAGGCCACAAGCCTCTCTTTTCCACAATCTTGTAGGATCCCACAAAAATAGGAGATAGTTTATCCCCTTTTCCAAACTTGATCAAACTCTTATGCGGTTTCAATTGCAAAAATACTTGATCACCATATCGTAACTACGGTTGACACGACGTGCATTGACATAACTCTTCTATCGATCCTGAGCTTCCTTGATCCTTTGTCTTATAGTTTGTAATTAATCTTCCATCTCTTGGATCTCTTTTGGTCCCACCAGGGCTCTATCCTCAAGCCGATCCCACTCAAGGTGCCTGATACAGTCGCTCATAAAGAAAATCGAATTAATGGTGCTTTGGTAATTGTTGTTATAAGCGAATTCTACCAGTGGAAAGAATTCTTCCCAACGCTTATGCTGGTCCATCACGTACATGTGC
This sequence comes from Picea sitchensis, assembly GCA_010110895.2. NCBI lineage: Eukaryota > Viridiplantae > Streptophyta > Pinopsida > Pinales > Pinaceae > Picea > Picea sitchensis. Next base: position 11,039 of record SNQJ01S0168603.1, on the reverse strand, counting down.
AACATGTCTTCCCAGGTCTGGTTTGTTCGTTCGGTCTGCCCGTCAGTCTCCAGGTGATACACATTACTAAATTTAAGTTGGTTTCCTAAGGCCTCTTGGAAACTAGTCCAAATCATCCAGTAAACATCGATCCTTGATCCGATATAATCCTCTTTGGTACACCATGCAACCTCACAATATCACTCATGAAAACTCTAGCTATGTCACGTTCTCGATGCATTGTATGCACAGGAATAAATGAGCACTCTTCGTCAGAGCATCGACTACCACAAAAATCGAGTCGTGTCTCCTTGCTGTCAGGGGAAATCCAACAATGAAATCCATTGAAATAACCTCCCATTTCGATTCCAAAATAACGTGTGGTTGCAGTAATCCTGCTGGATATCTATGTTCAACCTTTACCTGCTACCATTCTAGACATCTGACAACATAGTTAACTATGTCTGCCTTCATTCCTTTCCAGAAGAATAAGGGTTTAAGGTCCGCCCTCATCTTCGTGACTCCCGGGTGAGCCATGTACACTGCTCTGTGAGCCTTGTTTCGGATCAACTCCTCAACTCGTCATTCGGTGGTACGTGAATCTGATTTTTAAACCTCAATAATCCATCTTCGTCAAACGTAAATCCTTCAAATCTTGGTGCCATCATTGTGTTTTGTCCAATAAAACCCTTGACCTCTTTGTACTAGTGATCGTCATGCTGTAAAGTTAGAATCTCTTCACATAGATTCGTCTGAAGTGACAACATCGAAAATATATGTGGTCTCCGACTCAATGCATCTACCACTCGGTTCACTATTCGTTTTATGTAAGAAATCTCAAAATCATACTCGTTGAGTAATTCCAACCAACGTCATTGTCGCGCGTTCAGGTTGCTTACATAAATAGGTGTTATAGTCCACACAGGGTTGTCTTTAGTTCAATTTTCGTCCAACCAGGTAGTGTCTTGAAACCCTGAAGGCATAAACAATGGCTAACCACTACAAATCGTGTGTCGTATAGTTCTCCTCATGCCTTCTTAGTTTCCTCGAGATGTAGGCGATCACTCAATCGTCTTACATCAAGACTCTGCCTAAACCTTCCTTGGATACGTTAGTGCATACCAAGAAGTCCCCGTCCATGTCAGGGACATTTAGTATCGGTGTTGTTTTCAACAACTCCTTGAGCCTCCGAAATGCCTCCACGCACTTCTCGCTCCAAACAAGCTTCTTGTTCTTCTTCTGTAACAATGTGATCGGATCTGCTATATTTGAAAATCCCTCGATGAACCGTCGATAGTATCCTGCTAAACCTATGAATCTATGCACTTCTGGGACATTCGTCAGCGCAGGCCATTCCATAATAGCCTCGATCTTTGTTGGATCCATGACGATACCTTTGTCGGAGATGACATGCCCTAAGTAGTGAATCTTCGATTGATAAAACGAGCATTTGGACAACTTCCCATATGATTTGTGCTCTCGTAGACACTATAGTACCAAACACAAGTGATCGTCATGTTCCTCCGTCATCTAAGAGTAAATCAAAATATCATCAATGAATACTTGGACGAACTCATCCAAGTACTCGCGAAACACCCCATTCATCAAACTCATAAATACCCCATGGACGTTTTTCAGTCCAACGGTAAAACAATAATATCGTAATGTCCAAACCTTGCCTTAAATGCGATCTTAGGGATGTCATCCCTTTGATCCATAACTAGTGATAACCTGATTGCAATTCGATCCTGGAAAACACCGTCACACCCTTCATCTGATCGAACAGATCAACAATCCTTAGCATTGGATATTGATTCTTGATCATTGCCTTGTTCAATTGACGATAGTCAATGCAGAGTCTTCACGACCCATCCTTCTTTCATACGAAAATAAAAATCACACTCCACGGTGACACACTCGGACATATAAGTCCCAAGTCCAACAACCCCTTCAGTTGCATTCTCAACTCCTGTAACTTCGGGGTTGACATACGATAAGGCATTCTCTCTATTGGTTCAGTCCCCAGTTGTAGGTCTATAGTAAACTCCAATTCCCTCTCCAGAGACATCCCAGGTAACTCCTCAGGGAAGAGGTCTGCAAACTCTCTCACTTCCAGAATGTGTTCTAGACCTTCCACTATTCCCTTCTCATTTAACCCAAGGATCACATAAATTTTACATCCCTTGGGTATGCTCTTCCGTAACTGCAAGGAAGAGATAAACCTCAGGGAAAGTCCCTGGTTCCAATCTACTATCACGTGTCTCTATCATTCATCATCGACCAAGCTCAACCACTTCATCTTAGAGTTATGTATCGCCTCATGTGATTCCAACCAGTCCATACCGTTCACGACGTCATAAGATCCTAAGATCGTGACGTATAGGTTGACCCTGGTGACAACTCTCGCAGGTTAGGGGTACAACCTGTAACCTTTCCTCTAACCTTTTGTTTGGCTCCCAAAGCCATCTCTACAAAGATAAACTCAACTTGTTCAATTTCCTTTACCTTAATCCTTTTTAGCATTGCACTAGAGATGAAACTTTCGATAGCACTGGGATCTATCAAATCTAAGGGTTTGGTTAGCGACGGTACCTAACATCTTGAGCACAGTCGACTGGTTCTATGCCTGACGGTTATTCACCGCTGCAAGAATCCAATGGGCCTTGCCCAAAACTCCCACGGTAGTGGGTCCGTCTGATCCAGATGCTACGGCCCTTTCCTATGGGCAGTAATGCTGGTAATGTGGCTCCCCATAGTCCAACACACTTTCTTCGATCAAGTAACCTTGGTACTTGAAGTAGAAGTTGAATTCTAACAATAAGGCCCAACTCAAACTTCTTGACCTTAAGTTTCTGGGTAAATTGGTACAAAGCATACCAAAGCAGCTCTAAACGGGCCTTGGATTCGGGCACCGTGCAGCTGCCTTTTCGCAAGGCGTCGAACTTGTTGCACTAACACCCAACGAATTCCTCAGAAAGATACCTCTCCTGGAACCATTCCCATGAGACATCATCAATGGTGATGTCCAAAAGTGGCAGGAGTGTCTTCTTCCATAGAAGAGAGCTCCCCTTTAGTTAAAAAGACCACCATGTGGACCTTCATGCAGGAGGTCATAATCGAGAAGCGTGAAGCACAATTCCTTTCTCTACAAACGTGCCTCGACGACATAGCTGTCCGCGACACTAGTGGACTCGAGAACTCAACTCTCTTGAGTTCTCGGTGGATACTAACAGTACTATCTAGGGAACGTTGTGGACCCTCAGGGGTACAAGTGCCTTGGCCTCATCTCAGTACCGATGGTGAATCAAGGCCCCTTGACATTGCTTGGAAGGGCCTTGTCAGACCATCATCATCCCTTACAACAAGAGAATCCAGCCTAAGGACTTGTTCTTCCCATTGGGGGTTCGACTCTGAGGGTGCAGGAACTTCTGGAGGCGTCACACCTCCTTCAACGACACCACGTTTTGAACCTCTGAGGCATCCTCTAAATGCGATCACCACAAGGAAACGTTAAGGTTTTTAATTAATGCAAGGGTTAATACTCACGAGTTTACTGCAGTGGAAAGCCTAGTGATCCACAGTCGCAGGGTTGAACCTACTTTGATACCATATGTAACGACCCCTTCGTTATGCTACAAGCAAAGCAGAAAAAGAAATTAAAAAATAAAAATGGACGACAACAACGATTACAACTAAACAACACATCTGACAGTGAGCACTTCACCCATAGAAAAAGAAATAAACAACTATGACTCCGCGCACTAGCACAAGAGAAACAGGGCAAAACATGCATAAAACAACAAGGAGAACGACTTCCCACCTGATACAAGCTAAGGGGCAACATCCCCTCCCAACACAATGGCCTCGACAACCATTTAACTAGAACCTCGATGGCGCACAACCAAACACATGAAGGCGTTCAACCCAAGCGCCCATGATGAACTTACTACGATCAACCACACCCACAATGGGAAGTACAGACTTCGACCAATTTATCCTTCGCCTCTATCCATTAGAAACCATGTTGTCGCCAAGCGATAGGTGCAACAACAATCGTGGTGCAACAACATAACTGGACCCTCAATACCGGTAAAAAAATGATGTGCTGGGAGATCAAGTACTATCTAAACACCTGACGACTAACCCTAACATCCAACGACATGTTAGCAAGACGACTAGGACATTCAAGTGACACCAATTCTTTGCGCAACTACAACTCCACACCTTAAATAAAATTATTAAGGTACATCTCTATTAAAAGAAAAACTTTGCAAAAAGGAAAGTGGTAATATTGTTGATAAGGGTTAATATCAGAAAATGGTTAATACCACTATTTTACAATTAATTTAAAGTATACAGATAAAGGTTAACATACCAATGTACCAGTAAAAATATCATTGAGAAGGGGAAAGACAGATATTGTACAGCCATACTTAAAGGTCAACTACTAAATTTAACAATAAATATAATGGTTAATAAATAACCAATAAAATTATCAAAGGAGAATGGTTAAATAAGTCATTGTGTAAGTTTAAAAAAATGAAGAAATTAGAAAGTGGGTGTAATTATTCAACTGTATGTACATTAATGAGGTAACGCAGTCCATTAAAGTTGCTGCATGTAGGTGTTACAAGGCTGAAAATACGTTGCTGTCACGATTCACTAAAATCAGCCGTCAGATTGAACAATTGGCGCTGTCAAAATCAATTAATGCCATACAAAAAAAGCGCTGAAAACGTAGACACTAAAATACGAGGAACGGATTGTCCTTTAACAAGGATTTAACTACCATGACCTAACAAACTCCAGTATCCATTAAATTCGCATTACGACTGTAAACGCAATACCCCACAGCAATTCCAATATCATAAACCGCCCAGCGTAAATGACTGTGCGTGGTGCCAATCTGAGAATCCAAAATTTTGCTGGTGGCAAGAGAATCGTGGTAATGGAACGCCGGTGGAACGCCGGACAAATCGCTATCGAGAAAAGTATACTCAGGCTTACAATCGTTGCTCTCAGGGAATTAAAACTCAGTCCAGAAGCCAGGCATTAACCTAAAAATTTGCAGGGTCTAACCTCGCTGTGTTTTATCTTAAATCAGTCACTAAATTTTACAAAAACAACATTGATTTTATGAAAATTGCATATAATTATAACAATACAAATAACACTGAGTTTTATTGCAATCGCTGAAGTTATCATCAATTCATAAAAACGTTGAATTTATCCCAACCGCAGAGTTTCCTCAGTAAAAGTTGCAGAGTAAACAATTATCATTACCTCTATACCATATGCCATGTATCGATTTACCATTAACTGTGTAGAGAATTTACAACCACCAATTACATATACACCAAATACGTCTATCCAGAGAAATTTTGACTCCAACCAATTTTACATCGATTACATCCGCTGGGTACAAACACAGTATTCAAGGTAAAGGTTCGCTGTTATCAGTGCATAAATTTACTGTCAATCAAGGTAAAACGCAGTCAACACATAATCAACGCTGTTATTCAAGTGGAAAACGCAGTCCAATATAAATACACTGTTCAACATATCCCATTTATATATCTGTAATTTATATGCAAACATATTATAATTACGCTATCCCATTCAATTTGCCGAGTTCTATTGCACACAACAGGGTAATGAAAATCACAGTTCTATTGCCGAGTTAGCTAATAAAAATCGCAGTCCAAAACAAAAAAAGAAAACGCCTTGAAATGGCACTCATCCAGAGCATCCCAAGTATTAACTCCCGCCATTACTTCCCCCCAAAAAATGCAGAATTCATTTCATCCAACACAGAGGATATTAAGTGGATCACGGAATGAATGGATAACAATTACAAAAGTACTCATTCGCAAAAGGCGCAAGGAAATCTGTCAACTAAGAACAATCAACAAGGGTGGACAGTTGGGCCAACTATCCTTCGCTCATGATCCACGTACATAAAAGCAGGGAATTTGAATCTATAGGTCATTGTGCACCGAAGTGACGACCGTTGATATAGCTCATGGCCAACTGTTCAAGTGTGGACTGAAGAGCCAGGGATGAGGACGAAAAACACAAATTTTCCCAATAATCAACAAACCAAGGGACAATCTCAACATGCATGGATAGAAAGCCGAGGGAATCAAGTCAAACAACGAGCTTAAGGCTTAAGGGGAAAATCAAGTTCCGGTTGAAATGTTAATTCCACATTTTCTTTACACAATAAAAGTACAGAAATAAAAGCGTGAAGTATAATAATAATCAACCATGAAGAAATAAAGGAAGCGTTTCATAGCCCAAGTCACTCGCTCTGAGTCGTTGTCCTGCGCGCTCCATGCTGCTCCTGCTTGTCGACCAATAAGACTTCAGCGGTACCTCCCAGTCAACGCTAGAGATACTCTTCTTCCCCCTTATCCCCTCGAGCCGCAAAGGGGCCATACATACTGAACTAGATATTAGCTAGCTCCTAGCTCGCCTCGCAAGGCGGAGCTACCACTCCTCACCGAGCTGGGTATCCCAACTCCCACAAGCTAAGTCAGTGAAGTCTAAAATTCTGTAGCGTAACATTATGCATAACAAAAGAGATCCATCATCCTCCTCCTCCTTTCTCCTTTATATAGAGTTTCTTAGTCATTTACTTTCCCAAAATCCCAATTAATTTATTGTTCAATAATTTAATTCATAAAAATCCTCCCCATACATGTGTCACCCATCCCCTTCATTGCACCATAAATTAATTTCATTAATTGATTAATTACTCCTATTTCCCTCACCCAGCTAAAAACATTCCTAGAATCGCTCCTAGGTGTCCCCATATTCCCTTACACATTTTAATGACTTACCCCCTTACTAATTTACTAGTTGAGTTTAATTTAGAAAGTTCTTAAATGCTAGAAACTTTACTAAGTTAGTCTTTCTGCTTTTTCCTTGTGTTCCTTCTTTCTTTTTATGTTTCCCGCTTTTTTTTTCCTAGATTCCTAATTCTTTTAAATGTTCATCTTTCCCTTTTTATCTAAACTCAAATTAGTAAGTGTAGAAGATTATCTTTTCCCCCCTTTTTCCTTTTAATTAATAAATTTTAATTAGCATGTGTAACAAAACAATCATTTCCCTTTTAAAATTTCAAATCCCTCAATAATTTGATTTTAATAATTTAGTCACGTTTCTTACCCCCTTTTTGTCACATGCTTAATGATTATTATTATTATTATTATTTTACACAAGTATTACTTTAGACCTAGATTTTAATTTTCAAGGCTAGGCAACATTTTACTAGGGAAATTGTTTTTAAATCCTTTTTATCACGTTATTCGTTCTAAGGCCATCTAGGTTCATTCTCTTATTAGTTAACAACACGACGTGCCCTTCATGACACACTAGGTGCTCCAAGGGTGCCACTCGCCTCCTTCCGTTTCCCTTGCGCGACATGCCCTTTAGGACACACTAAGTTCTCCAAGGGTGCTACTCGCCTCATTCCATTTTTCTTGCACGATGTGTCCTTCAGGACACACTACATGTCCTAAGGGTGCCACTTTCCTCTTGACTGACTTGGTAGACATAAAAAACCCCTGGAGTCAATACTCCGCCAGGTGATCTTGTGGGAGA
>SNQJ01S0168599.1:1829-20771 GCA_010110895.2 Picea sitchensis | reverse complement strand
CCAACCTGAATAACAGAGAACACCTGTTCTCCCTAGCACCACCCTGCCACCCTTGTTTCTCTGGCTACAACCAGATGGAAGCTACAACTTCCTGTGTTCAAGCCCCCACTTGAACTTCTGAGGACAAGAGTCCTCCCGAGAACCTCCCAACCACCCTCAAATATTAAATAATGAATACACAGACAACTACACAGATAATTCTTACCAGTCTTTCTCTGTATCTGATATTCAACAAATTGTTCTGCAATTCTTCTCTTCTTCAACAGGTCTGCTCTGCATCATATTCTTCTGTCATTCATCTCTTCTTCTGCTCTGCCTGTCATTAAATTTCATGCTCAGCATCTTCTCCTTTCTCCTTTCTTACTGTTTCGTTCTTTTTCCATTCAGAACATCCAACCCGACACAGTCTGGTTCATCTTCTTTTATACACATGAGCACAACCTTTCAACTTCCCAACTCCTTGGGAAAAATGACGACAACTGTCCAGCCAACCGAAATGCCACCTGATCGACAACTAATTGGCAATCATGATTCTGTTTCACTAATGGATTTGTAACTGAAAGAGTTAAATGTGTGTGGAAGAACAGTAACCCTCCGATCAGTTCAAGATTTATCTGCACCATTGGATAATCTTTATTATTCTTTCCTTTTAAATCAGGTTTCAACACTTTCATATGCTAGCCCTCCTGAGCTTAGCTCCCGGTCAACGTGACCGTCACTTCGTGACCACAACCTTAACCCATCGGGGCTACAGGGTTTGTGATGCCTCAATGCATACACCCGCGGGATTCCTGATCGTCCAAATCCCGATGCTCCTTTGAAGGAAATCAACGGTCCAAATCTCATTCTTGCTCTAACGGCTGCGATCAAATCTCGAAATTGCATATCGTGATTTCATATTTTTCGTTGTCAAGTGAATTGAACATTTCAAAGTCCCGATCCTCGATTCCCAATACTCTGCTGACGTCACTCGTGGTTTGACATGTGTTAGATGTTGCCACGTGTCACTCTGATTTGTGACTTTCATGTGCTTGAAGTTTTGAATCTTCCTGACACCTGTCATTACCTGGTTGTGCCACATGTCCCTATCTGACATGAGTTGGATCGACAGTATAGATCACATGTTGATCTGACGGTTCAGGTTCAGTCGGGATTTCTTTCATCATAATTTCGAGGTTTCTGTTGTAATTGAACACAGGACTCGTGAAACTCTGATTCCCGATTCTCTGATGAGAAAAACTCTGACGGTGCTCGATCCTTTTCCACCTGTCCTTGCAGATGGACAGTCCCTATTCCTCCGGGATTTCGAGACTTTCTATGTCTCAACTCACTTGTCACCGGGATCCCCAATTTCCCGATGGCCAATATCCCTATGCCTCACCAGAATGCTGACGCGTGTCCTGCCCAGATCAACGGATAGGATTATCTCTCCAATATCCCGATGACTTGTCCAGGATTTCTCCTCTGCACAGTAGGACTTAACCCCTGCGGGACTCTTACAGATCCGACGGCTGTCGAGTTTTCTTCTCAGATCCTGTGGCTCAGATCTATTCTCCCTCTCTGCATTCCTCCCGAGGCTTAACCTTCATGTACCTTCTGCAGATCTGGTGACTGACGGGTATCTGCTTCCAATCTGACGGCTCAGATCACTTCTTCTGCATGCCTACTCCTGCGCTTAACCTCTGCGCAGCTTCTGTAGATCTGACGGTTGTCGGCCTTTCAGGAAATTTGAATGGGATCCAATGGTCACCATCTTCCTTCTCCTCTGCAAACTCCTATATCTCGAGCTTTGCTGCGTGCATTTTCCTCAATGATGTTCCTCCTGATATTTTACGTTCGAATCTCTTATCCTGCCATCTCCACTATTGTCATCAATGACAAGCATTCGTTGTCTGTTTACTGAATTTGCCAACATGTCAATCTTTCAAATACTCTAGGGTATTTGATCTTTCGGCTCTGTGTACTCTCGGCAACATCAGTCCTTCTCCTTTCAACCTTAGTTGATAAGTTCTAAGGCCTCGACTAGCCTGCGCACACCTTGCATGGCTTTTGTGCTTCACCTACACTTCTACTGGAATGAGAACAATGATATCCCTCTTGAGCCTTCTAAGATAAAACTCAGAACCCTTGTCAATGCACACCTTGCGGATGTTTCACTACACTCCTTGCAGGAACTCTCTCAGGAAGAGAAACAATTGAAGCTCATTCTACCCTCTCAGACTTCATACATTCAACACAGAATAACAACAAAGGCATAACAAAGAGAATAAAATAGTTGTAAGCATACCATTCAGCATATGTAAATAGTAAACATCATAACACCATGAAATCTGAGTCAAAGCTTCATATATGAACTCAAATACTCCTGTACATGGGTTCTTCTCTACAACTCTCTTCTACAGCTCTCCAGCTTATGAAAATCTGAATGATAAACAAAAATTACAATGATACAAGGGTGAGGGTGTCTATATTTGTTTTCCCTCCTATGCTCTAAAACTGTCTAATCTAACATTCATATCTACCTACTTTTACATTAACAAACTTAAATGCCTTAATACAATAGACAGATGGGAGTAATTTCCCCAGGTATGTTCATATCTCCAAGACATAAATGCAAGTATGTTTCTCTTAACTATTACATTAATGCTTTTGGTTTTTAAAATTAAAAAACGTTCTTCATAAAAAAAGGTGCTCTTTTTCCATCTGCACCTCTAGCTGCCCCTTTGGCTAGGTGCGTGATTTTGGCTTTGTACGATGCTCCTGCATCATACTCCCTTGCTTGAAAATTTTCATGAACTCATGTTCATGAGATCTTGCATGGTCTGTCCATGTTTTTGAATTGTTGCTTCATCTTCTCAACTGGCATCTTCAACTAGATTTCCCTTCCATTTGACCAAGTATTCAAAATACTCCTTTCTCCCGGTCTTTCTGCTAATCCTCTTGTCAATTATTATTTCCGTCTATGGCTTTTCAGCTATAGGCATTTGTTTTGTCCATTGAACTTCTTTCTATTCTTCCTTTGTTCCTGCTTCTTCAGCTTTATAAGGGTACAAATCCACAACATTGAATATCGGTGATATTTCAACCCCATCAGGTAATTCAATCTCATATGCGTTCACCCCAAATTTCCTTATGACCTTGCATGGTCCAATATTTTTCATCTTTAGTTTGTTATACATTCCCCTCGAGAACCTTTCCTTCCTCAGATGTGCAAGAATCATATCACCAACTTCAAATTGAAGTTCTCGCCTGTGTTGATCTGATCTGCGCTTATATTCTTGACTCGAACTCTGCAATGGCTCCTTAATTCGGCTGTGAAGCTCTCTCATTCCTTCTGCAAAGTCCTCTACACTAGCACTCCTGAATTATTTTTGTTCTGAATCTTTCAATTTAGAAACTCCCCTTGGCTACATTCCATATACAATCTGGAATGGACTCTTCCCTATTCTTCTATTAAGCGAATCATTATAAGTGAATTCCGCCTGTGGTAGAATGTGGTCCCACTGACGGTGGTGTTCAATCACTAAGCTCCTCAACAAATCTCCCAAGCTCCTATTTACGACCTCTGTTTGTCCATCCGTCTGAGGATGATATGTTGAGATAAAAGAAAAAATTGTCCCCAACTTTTTCCATAAGGTCCTCCAGAAATGTCCAACAAAATTGGTATCCCAATCAGAAACAATACTCCTTGGCAAGCCGTGAAGTCTGACGACTTCCTTGAAAAACAGGTTTGCACTATGAGTTGTGTCACTGGTTTTCTAGCATGGTATGAAATGTGCCATCTTTGAAAATTTGTCGACTATCACAAAGATTGAATCATATCCTCTCTACGTTCTTGGCAGTACCAATATGAAATCCATGCTCACTGCATCCCATGGCCTCTCAGGTATGGGTAATGGTTGGTATAACCCTGTGTTCTTCCTTTTTCCTTTCGTGTGCTGGAAAATCCTGCATCTGTCCACAAATTTCTTGACATTTGTTCTCATCCCTGGCAAAAAATATGAGCCATTCAACTTTGAGAATGTCTTGTCATGACCAAAGTGTCCGGCCAATCCTCCACTGTGTTTTTCCTTCAGCAAATTCTCTCTCATGGAACATTTTGGAATACATAGTTGATTACCCCTAAATAATAATCCATCCTAGATCATATACTCGGTCCATTAGCTTCTGTCCCTAAGAATTGGATTCTCATATACCTCATACACTTACTTAAAATATGGATCATCCCTATATATTTATTTGAGGTTATCAAAACCCAAAGTCTTGACTTTGAATTCCTGCATCAACAAACTTTTCCTGCTCAAAGCATAAGCAAATTTGTTAGCAGTTCCATAAATATACTTAATCACAAAAGTAAAATTTTGCATGAATTCAACCCCTTTAACATGTTTTTTGTTCAACTTCTCCTGTTGAGTCATGAATTGTAAAGCATGATTATCACTGTACAAAACAAACTCTTTAGGAACCAAATAATGTCTCCATTTCTTCAGTGCTTGTATGACTGCATAGAATTCTTTATCATATGTTGAGTAATTAATCTTCGCTTCATTCATTTTCTCACTGAAATATGCAATCAACCTATCATCTTGGCTCAAGACCACTCCAATTGCAAATCCACTCGCGTCACACCTGACCTGGAATGTCTTGCTAAAATCCGGTAAAACCAGAATTGGTTGCTCAGTGATCTTCCTCTTCAGCAGGTTGAAACTTTTCTCTACTTCCTTTGTCCTGTGAAAAGATTTGTGTCCTTTCTTCACTGTATCCATCATTAGTGCACTAATTCCACTGAAATTTCAAATGAATTTACTATAGAAACTAGCCAAACCATGGAAGCTTCAAACTTCAAATACACTCCTTGGCGACGACCAATTCTTAATTGCATTTACCTTTTTTGGATCCATCTTCAACTCATTTGCAAAGATAACAAAACCCAAATAAATGAGTTATGTCCTCATAAATGATGATTTCTTCATATTTATCAGCAATTTCTCTTGTTGTAATCTTCTCATTACTGCAGCTAGATGCTTCAAGTGCTCTGCTTCTATCTTGCTGAAGATTAATATATCATCAAGATATACAATGACGAATTTCCCTATGAAATCCTTCAGGACTTCGTTCATCAATCTCATGAAAGTACTGGATGCATTCGTTAAACCAAATGGCATGATAGGCCATTCATACAGCCCCTCATTCGTCTTGAATGTTGTCATCCATTCATCACCTTCTCTCATTCGAATTTTCCACTTTTCAAATCAATCTTTGAAAAAAATCTTTCTCCACTCAAGCAATCCATCAAGTCATCCATCCTTAGTAATGGAAATCTGTATCTGATGGTAATATTATTGATTTCCCTTGAGTCTGTACACATTCTCCAGCCTCCATCTTTCTTTGGGCTAAGAACTGTCAGAACAGCGCATGGACTCAAGATTTCTTGAATCAATCCTTTGTCCATTAAGTCTTGGACCCCGTGTCGTCAACCTATACGCTGATTTGTTCGGTAAACTATCTCTAGGTATAATATTGATATGATGGCTTATACTCCTGATAGGTGGCAATGAACAAGGTAGTTCGTCCACTACTATATCAACAAACTCTACCAACAACTCCCGGATTTCTTCTGGTAAATCATCTATCCTTGTACTGTTCAAAACAATTTTGGGCTTCCTGACCACAATAAATTGTGTGTATTCCTTCTTCTTAACCTCATTAAGAAGTTCCTTCCCACTCATGAGAAGTACAGTGTTTTTCATCTCTGTTTTCACCTCTTAGTTCTTAATTGGTAGCAACATGTTTGTCCTCCCATTCTTCTCCAGGGTGTAAGTGTTCTTTCTCCCATCATGAACTACGTTTATGTCATATTGCCATGGTCTACCCAACAATAGATGACAAACATCCATGGGAATGACATCACATAATATTTCATCCTTATATCCTCCTATTTTAAATTCAACTAAACATTGTTTAGTGACATTTACCTGATGTCCTTTTTGTAGCCATGAAACTATGTATGGGCTTGGATGTGCAACAGTCTCAAGGTCCATCTTTTCTACCATCTCTGTAGATACAAGATTTTCTATGCTACCGCTATCCACTATGACTTTGCATACCCTATCCTTGGTTTTGCAAGCAGTCCAAAACAAATTGTTTCTTTGGGCTGGGTTCTCTACCTCTTTCTCTAGCTTCAAGAGAACTTTCCTCATCATTAAAGATATTCCACCCTTAGCATCTTCTGCCTCAATATTTTGTCCATGAGATTCGACAATGTGAGTCTCACCACCATCTTTCTTCCTATCTGGACACTCATAGGATTTATGTCTGATTTTTCCATAGACAAAGCACTTCACTTCACCTACTCTGCCTCTTCCTCTTCCTCTGGCTCTAGGAAAAGTGTTTCTACCAGCATACTTCCCTCTCTGTGAGCTTCCTCCTCTCTCAGGTTGAGTTTGAGGTTTCTTCCCCTCTTCTTTAGGTTTCTGAGTTTTGTCCTGGGAAATTGTTTTGCCTCTGGCTTGACTTCTGCCTCGGCCTCTTTGACCTTGCTTTCGTCTCAGCTTCTCTTCAGTTTTCAGAGCCATCTGATAAGCATCTTCCACAGTCTGAATGGTCATCATGCTCATCTCATCTTGAATGTCATATCGCAAACCATTCATGTACCTGGAAACTTTTTCATCATCGTTTTCCCGATGACCTGCTCTGATGTTTATCTTGTAGAATTCTTCAGTGTATTCTTTCACTGACATCAGCTTCTATCTCAAATTTTGCATCCTCTGAAAAAGAGTGATTTGATAATCCCTGGGTATAAATTTGGCTTTCATCTTTGCAACCATTCTATCCCAGCTTTTGATTTTATGCTTTCCCTTGCAGCGTCTGTCAGCCTGTAGTTCATCCCACCATAGTGTTGCATGCCCTTTAAGTCTAGTAACAACATGTTTGACCTTCTTGTCTTCCTCGACATCCTCATAGTCGAAGTATTTGTCTAGAGCTCTAATCCAGTCTAGAAGCTCTTCAACATCCAAGTTTCCTTCATACATGGGAATCTCCATTTTTTCTCTGGCACCTGTCCTTACAACAACCCTAAATAGGCGTTCATCTGTAGCATCTTCGACTGCGACTTCTTCTCCTTCGTTTCCATATTCATTTCCACTTTCGACCTCGCTGATATCCCCAGAGTCGACTAGGCATATCTTTGTTGTCTCCATAGCATCAAGCCTAGCATGTAACTCGTGCATTTCTCTTTCTCTTGTTGGATCAGGCATTGGCACTGGCCTGTCTCTTCTTCTCGACGGCATGGCTGAGAAATTTTTCTCCCTTCTCCCTGCTAAAGAAAGAAAAGAATTCATTATGTGCTCTGATACCACAACTGATGCATATCAGAATACTCTTCTTCCTCCTACTTCCTCCTTCTACAATATACAAATAGACTCAAGCTCTGATACCACAACTGACGCAGACCCCAACCCTCAGGCCACGATCCGCACAGGGTCATTCTAATTCTCCTCTGAGTCAGATTGAATCTTCAATTTCCCTATGGGAAATTCTCACACACACAAGAGTGTATCCACAGGTCCTTCCTGAAAAACCCACCCTGTCCAACTTAACTCTAAGCGTGATCCTTACACTTCCCTACGACCACGACTTGGTCCTTGCGCAAGCACCTTTTGCAACTCGTGTGTTCGCGGGTCAAAGACCCTCGACTTTTCTTTACCAAACATTGATACCCAAGACGTGATGGGATATGGCTCCTCCTTGTTAGCACCCTCCATGTGTAAATGATGGCTAGAGCTAAGAACTAACCTCACTCACAACTCGTGAGTTCGCAAGTTGAAGGGTTGAACCTCCGGGCCCTTCTTTTACGAAACTCTGAGACGAAAAAGTTAGAGAAGATTTTAATCCTTCAGCACTTCTCGTGGCTCGCAACTTTGCAAGTTGTTTTGTTGAGTCTTTGTGCTCCTTTCTTATGAGAACCTGAAGCACGATAATTCAACAGGGTGTTGACTCCCTCCCAGGCAACAAATGTCCACCTTTCAACCACGTAGTCCCCACTTGATAGATGTGCCATGTGTTTTCTTGATACCTTGGCCCTCGGCCCTTCATGACTTCTGCAGTCGAAACTGATTCCTCCCAACCTCTAAAACCCTGATACGCGATATAGTGAAGAGGTTCTGATCCAACAATTGTTCCTACTTCTCGCTACTCGGGAGTTCACGCAACCAAAGGATTTGGTCTACCCTCCGAACTCATGAACCTCAAGTTCGAAAGAATGATCCAACATCCCAAACTAACCACGATCGATGGTCTTCATTGATTCTTGACACTAGAGTGGTGGGTTCGTCCAACTCCTAACCACCCTGTAGCTTTACTGGATCCTACGGTCCCCGCAACTTCGCGAATTCTCCATGAGAATTTTGACCATTCAATTCCTTCCTCTAAATCTCTGTCCCAAATTGACTCGACGTTCTTTCCACTGAACTTAACTTTTGCACGATGATTTTTCTTCCTATCTTCCTTTGAACACTTCAAAGGCATCAACCCTCTTGAGCTTTTACTTGTAAACTCGAGTCTCTAAAAGGAATCCTACATGCACTCCTTGCGAAAATCTTTCAAATACTCCAGGGTATTTGATCTTTCGACTCTATGTACTCTCAACAACAACAATCATTCTCCTTTCAACCTTAGTTGATAAGTTCTAAGGCCTCAACTAGCCTTCTCACACCTTTCACAGCTTCTGTGCTTCACCTACACTTATGCTGGAATGAGAACAACGGTATCCCTCTTGAGCCTTCTAAGATAAAACTTAGAACCCTTGTCAATGCACACCTTGCGGATGTTTCACTGCACTCCTTGCAGAAACTCTCTCAGGAAGAGAAACAAATGAACCTCGTTCTACCCTCTCAGACTTCATACATTCAACATGAAATCATACATTCAACATAGAATAACAACAAAGGCATAACAAAGAGAATAAAATAGTTGTAAGCATACCATTCAACGTATGTAAACAATAAACATCATAACACCATGAAATCTGAGTCAAACCTTCATATATTAACTCAAATACTCCTGTACATGGGTTCTTCTCTACAACTCTCTGCTACATCTCTCCAGCTTATGAAAATTTGAATGATAATCAAAAGTTACAATGATACAAGGGTGAGGGTGTCTATATTCATTTTCCCTCCTATGCTCTAAAACTGTCTAATCTAACATTCATATCTACCTACTTTTACATTAATAGACTTAAATGCCTTAATACAATAGACAAATGGGAGTAATTTCCCCAGGTCTGTTCATATCTCCAAGACATAAATGCAGGTATGTTTCTCTTAACTATTACATTAATTCTTTTTGTTTTCAAAATTCAAAAATGATCTTCATAAAAAAACGTGCTCTTTTTCCATCTGCACATCCAACTACCCCTTTGGCTAGGCGCATGCTTTTGGCTTTGTATGATGCTCCTGCATCACAAATAAAAGACATTATACTAGGAATAGAGTACATGTTGGACAACAGTAACCTGTGAATGGGACCAACGTTGAAATTATTTCAAAACGTTTCTGTATGCACTGAAATTTGACATGGATAGACTGTTCGCATGCCTTGACGATATGGAATGGTTCCTAGAATCAAATATTACTCACCCACCTACTCTATATATCGACCCATATCGTCCTCATTTTGTTTTATTTTTATCGATCAAAATTTAAAGGAAACAGATATTAAAAGACATTGTACTAGGGCTAGAGTACATGATGAGCAACAATGATTTGTGAATGGGGCCAATGAGGAATTTTTTTCAAACTTTTTTTGTATGCACTGAAATTTAACATGGATATATTGTTTGCATGCCTTGATGATATGGGATGGTTTCCATACTCAAATATCACTCACACACCCACTCTACGCAATAAAACCTAAAATACTAAATATACACTAAATTTTGTTTTTGTATGGAAATGATTTTGATGATCTCTAGAAAGAAAAATTTATGTGATGTGCGATATTACAAAAATTAGATGCATCTCACAAGCTATGAAAGTATCCCTAGTTTCATATGCAATAAATTATCCCTTACATGGGAGCACTATTTCACAAGAGGCTAACATGTCATTTGGAGGAGTATAAGTGGGATGGAGGTAATAATGTAATGTACTTGACTAGTAGAAACAATGATTATTGAGAAATTACTCAAGAAATATAAATAGTAGAAAATTAAATAAGAGGGACAAAGATGTATAACCCTTTCGTTCATAATAAATACAAATCACTTAATGGGAATTATTTAATAAATAGGACCCTTTTACATTGAGTAACTAACAACTAACTACCTAACAGGCCTTATTCAAATAATATGGTGGTGTACATTAATTACTAATTACTAGGTAATCCAAAGTAATGAGGATAAATTAGGGCCTTAGCATGTCATCCCCATTCAAGAGAAATGGTGTCCTTGATGTTGGAGGTGTTGAAATTTCTATTATCTCCTTGAATGGCCCTTGAATGTCCACATGGAGGTGGAGTGATGCCATGATGGAGGAGAGTGATGTGTAGGAGGAGTTTCTAGAACCTTGTGTGGGATCAATGAATATTGATTCCGAGATTTCAGTAGACTTGGATTTGTAGGTTACAAGTACAATTGAGGTAGAAAGGGATAAGACTAGTGTTGGAGAAAACACTTTCCTCTCAAAGAGGGAATGTTATCATTTGGTTTCTCCGAAAGTGTTTTTCCCTAGTGGAGCAGTTCATGTGATGTGTAGGGATTGTGGTCCCCTATCCCCTTCACTTTACTTTGGTTGATTTACATTTGGATAACTTAGTGGGTGCATTATACCTTGGGTTTAGTGCTATGGATATGTACTTCGTGATGTGGTAGTTTGATATATTTTACAAGGGCACACTTATTGAGATAATATATGGGGCCTCTATCCCATCCATCTCAAAATTGGAGGGTGCTTAATTTACCCATGTCCTCTCAATTTAATGGCATCATTGTCATCACCATAACCAATATTGTCATCGTTGTCATTATCATCATCATTATCATCGTCATTGTCTTCATTATCATCATCGACTTTGTCATGGATCATTACTATACTATGTCATCGTCAACATTATATATGTTAATATTATTCTATAATATATTATATATAATATATATTATATGTTACATAAATAATATATGTTACATATATTATATATATAATATATAATAAATATTACATATATAATATATGTTACATATATTACGTATGTAATATATATTATATATTAGATATATTATATGTTAAACATATATTATATGTTACATATATTATATGTAACATATGATATATGTTATACACATGAATTTCCTCTTGTTCGACTCATATTTTCAAAACACTCGACACCAACCCCTATTTTACAAACAGAGCCAGACTAAAACCCTGCTGCAATTTTTCCAAACAAAGCCAGAATGAAACGCTGCCACAATTTTTTCCAAATAGAGCTAGACTTAAACATTGTCGTGAGGAGGAGACGTGCATAGAGGGCATAAATATCTGTGAGACATCTTGAGGGGGAGATCTAGAATAGAGGTCACATAGGATCCGCAAGGCCACTGCATGAGGAGGATATCTAGTTCGAGTTTGCATGCGAGAGGGAACAAAGGATTCACTTGATTGATGCGAACGAACCCTAGTGAGAATGGTGAGTTTCATTGTCCCTCTTTTTGGGTCTATCAATATACCAATAGGTCATTTTTTTCTTGATATATTTGAATATGTTTGCAAACTATCTATTTACCAAAAGACCCAAACTATCTATTGGCCAAAATATCCTACTACCACTTCCTTCATGCATGCTTATTTATCTTCCTATAGTTAGCCAGAAGTAACTTGATTTATTTTACTATCAAACTTCTTCATCTTTCCATTTGAGTGAGGTTCTTCTCCTCAAATATGCTCATTTAACACAGGGAAATACATGTCAACATTATTTCACAAATCTCACAACTATTTCTTGTACCATGATTTCATCAATAATAAATATCTCATACATTACAAGCATTTAGACAAGGCATACCAGACTTCCAGTTACCTGTATGAAAATTACACTCATGCTAAGTTAGTTATATAACCAATACACTATATATATCATGATTGAGCTTCCATTTCACTACAAATAACTCCTATAAATATTGAAGTGATTCTAATGAAATAGTTTTCAATCCTATCCTCTATAATGTTTCAAAATCAGATGTTTTACATCCCCTTGAGTCATTCCACAAATTTGGAAATTTAGTTTCATGACTCATTGACACCTAATTCCTATGACTCATCACTAATCGGTATTCACTACTTTAACTAAAACCTTCTAGACTTGAACTCCAAAACTAAGGAATTTCAAAATAATTTACAATGAGTTTACAAAAGCCCCTTATTGAGCTGGTTCAAGACCCTAAGGCATAATATATCTTTAGAAACTTCTGATGTGAGCAGGTGCTCCTGCATCAATATGCTTGAGAGAAAATCCAAAATATTACCAACCATAATTAGGAGAAACAACAAGATGAAGAGTCCCACTATTGGATAAACTTTGGATGCTCCAATTTGAGAAAGAAATCAAATCAAGTATCTTCAAGTATCTACAAGCAACTTAACAATGCCTATTTGGAACATCATGGGACACATTTCCATGCATTAATCACGTCCACTAATACAAGTGGAAGACATTCGTGCTAACTTTAGTGGTTGAGGGAAATCCACCAATGTAACCTAATATGGAGTATAAATTAGCATGCCAATGTCTCTTGGGGAAGGGTGGCATTTGTTTGACTTAGATTTGGAATGAATAACCATATCTTAGGCATATTAATGAATGAAAATTAAGGCATATGAAATGTTTTGTTGAAATATTGAATGATAGGCCTACTTAGCATTGTAAGATGAAGAAAAGGTTAGATTTCAAAAAAATGATACGTATGTGAGGAAAAATATTGGGGTTTACAAGGATATGTAAGCCAAAGGTGGTAAAAAAATTGATAATAAGAACTAGTCATAGCATAATTAACAATCATTTTTCATACCTTTTGTTTTATACTTTTCTATTGGCCAAATTAAACTATTGAATTCTTTTTCAATACCGTCATATTTACCCATATATTTTCTTGTTGATTTGCATGGATTTATATCACAACCACATAAACAATAGTTTCCCTCATGCATATTCTCACTCCCACCCTTTTGGGTTAGGTATATGCATGTGTGTGCCCCTATATACTCTATAATATAAAATAGTTTCAAGATTTTTTCTTCCCCCTAGTCACTATTAAAAATTAAAGTCCTTGCTTTTCAAGGACTAAAAAGAGGAGATGATGAATTTGAATCATGTTTTCTTAAAGAGTAGAGGATGGATTTTTGAATCGTGTTTTCTTTTGGTCCAATGAAGGGGTACATGAATAGGAACCTAGATCATGTAAACGAATGTTGTATCTTACTTTGAAATCCTTATGTGACATTCCTCTTATGAAACAAGGATTTGTATCATTTTTTATTTATGAGTATTAAAGATGTGTATGGTGGTGTTTATAATCATAATAGTTTACTATGTTAGAAATTATGGCATTTGATTCAATGTTGTATAGGTGTACTAAGTGAACTATGTCATTTGCATGGTATTTTTAAAATTTGGGTCATTTTGCAGTACTGCACACATAGTAATCTATCAATAAATTATTTATTTGCTTAAAACCTATTGCTCCTTCCCATAGCTAGTTTTCATTGAAGTTGAATTTATTTCAATTCATTTTCCTCTTACATGGTTTAAAGAGTCGAGTCAAAACGCCATCAGTTTCATGACCACTCATTTGAGTAACAACAACCTAAAATCAAGCACTAATTAAAATTTATCTAGAAACTTTTCTAGGGATATTCAAACCCATATTAGCTTAGGTGTAGAGATTTGGAATAGGATTATGAGAATAAATTTCCAAAGCTACTAAAAAAAAATAAAGCCTTGAGTTAGGGAGTGAAATCTAGTTGCTATATTATTGACTTTAGGAAGCCCTTCTAACACAAGGATCAATCACGAGGTCGCATTGGGGCCCTCAGAGTAATCAACCCTACTTTGTTGGTCTTGGTTTCGACTATCGATTGTCCCCCCTCTACATTGGTATAGTAGGTGGTACCATAGAGGCCATAATCTTTTAGACTTCCTACACAAGGTGACAGCACATGGAAGGTGGTGTTGTACCTAGTATCGACATTGTCTAGACTCACTCGGACTCCTTGGAGGGTTGCCCACTGCTTGGTGAGGTAACACCAAGGCCTTATTTCATTAAGAAAGTTGTCAACTTAACTTTCCCACCCGTCAAAACTCATCCCCTTCGCACATCGATTCTGCGATGTTGGATTCCATCACCAACTAGTGCTTCTTTGTGAGAAGGTTTGTTTGCATGCTTGACTCCTAGATTTATTAGTGTGTGTTGTTTTTTATCCTTAGTTGGCCTTAGGATTGAGTTTTTTTCTAATGGCATTAGTTTCGGGTTAATTCCTCATTTGATCCATACAAAATATGGATACAATTAAAATAAAAGGTAATAAAGAGGTAACAAACAACTCATTCCTAACTTACGTCTTATAATTCTCCAAATGTATTGGTTTGCACAAGGTCAATGGAGAATGTTATTGGAAAATTCAAAATATTATCATAAACCCACATCTCACATATTTTTACATGCACCATAGATTCACAATATTCCATGAAGAGGTCTGGGAGAAATGCCTCCATGAAAAATTATCCACATCAGAATTGTCCATGTCCTTGATGGAAATATATAAAATTCTCTTGAAGATATTTTAGTACTTGTCTTGCTTAAAAAGTATGACCCCATTCTGGAATTAGTGGTCAAAGACTACTTTTATTCCCCCTCTATATGGTAAATGCTACTTCTTATACTAGCCTTCCCGTACAATAGGGATTTTTGTGTCCCTTTTCTCAAAAATAAGTGAGGTTCCTCTTCTTTCTCCCAAAATTCTACCAACCTCTTAGACAGTAATACATGCAGCCTAAAAACTAACGTTTAGGGAAATTAGAATCCAATCATGAACTAGGAGTGAACTGAGAGTGAGGGGTGTGAAATGGGAGTGAGGGGTGTGAACCGAGAGTGAGGGGTGCTCTAGCTAAAATCATATGCCATGAATCCAAAAATGACGACGGTTCCTCAATCCCCACTCAGGGCATAAAAGACTAACGGAGAAAAGTTGTTGAGTTTCGTGAGATGGTGAAAGGTTTTTTATGCATGTACTAGATTAACAAATTATCCATCTGCTCTCGAGGCATGGTTTCGTAAATTGGGCCCTAAATCCAAATGTTGCATTGCTACTTACTGAGCAAAGCAATAGTTATCGAAATCGATGAAAAAAACTACTTCCAAGGGGTTGGAACCGAGAGTGAGGGGTGCTCTAGCTGAAATCATATCCCAGGAATCCATCGGAATCAATAGTTCCTCAATCTGAGTCTTGGTTTTTGTTTTATGCCCAGTTGCAAGTCACATCCCAAACCATTTCGGGGACTCTTGGAAATTCCTTCTCCGGGCATAAAAGCCTAATGGAGCAGCATTTTTGAGATCCATGAGATTTTTCATGCATTTTTAGGCATGGACTAGGTGACCACATTGTCCATCCTCTCTCGAGGCATGGTTTTGTAAATTGGACCCCTAAATCCAAATGTTGCATTGCTTCTCACTGAGCAAAGCACTAGTTATCGAAATTGATGAAAAAAACAACTTCTGAGTAGTTGGAACAAGGAGTGATGGGTGCTCTAGCTAAAATCCTATACCAGGAATCCAATGGAGATGACAGTTGTTCAATTCGAGTCTTGGTTTTCATTTTATGCCCAGTTGCAAGTCGCATCCCAAACCATTTTGGGGAATCTTGGTCAATTCCCACTCAGGGCATGAAAGATTAACGGAGAAACATTTTTGAGTTCTGTTAGATGTTGTAAGATTGTTTAGGCATGGACTAGGTGACTATATTTTCCATATTCTCCCGAGGCAGTGTTTCATAAATTGGACCCCTTAATTCAAATGTTGGTTTGCTTCAAGCTCAGCAAAACACTTGTTCTCGAAATCAATGAGTAAAGCAACTTCTGAGGCATGGAATCTAGGAGTGAGGGGTGATCTACCAGAAATTCTATCCCAGGAATCCATCGGAGTCGACGGTTCCTCAATCTGAGTATCAGTTTTCTTTTTATGCCCAGTTGCAAGTCGCATCCCAAACCATTTCAGGGACTCTTGGAAATTCCTCCTCCAGGCATAAAAGCCTAACGGAACAACATTTTTGCACTCCACGAGATTTACATGATTTTTTAGGCATGGACTAGGTGAACACATTTTCCATCCACTCCATAGGAATGGTTTCATAAATTGGACCCCCAAAATCCAAATGTTGCATTGCTTCTTACTGACCAAAGCACTAGTTATCGAAATTGATGAAAAAAACAACTTTCGATGGGTTGGAACCAGGAGTGAGGGGTGCTCTAGCTAAACTCATATGCCAAGAATACAACATAGATGAGGCTTCCTCAATCCAAGTCTCAGTTTTCATTTTATGCCTAGTTGCAAGTCTCATCCCAAACCATTCCGGGGACTCTTGGCCAATTCCCGCTCAGGGCATAAAAGACTAATGGAGCAACATTTTTGAGTTCCGTGAGATGTTGCAAGATTGTTTAGGCATGGAATAGGTGACCAAATTATACATCCACACCCAAGGCATGGTTTCATAAATTGGCCCCTTAATCCAAATGTTGCATTGCTTCAAACTAAGCAAAACACTAGTTCTCGAAATCAATGAGTAAAGCAACTTCTGAGGCATGGCACCCATGAGTGAGGGGTTCTCTAGATGAAATCTTATCCTAGGAATCCATTGTAGTCAATGGTTCCTCAATCTGAGTCTCGCTATTCATTATATTCCAAGTTGCAAGTCGCATCCCAAACCATTTCGGGGACTCTTGGCCAATTGCTCCTGAGGGCATAAAAACCTAACAGAGTAGCATTTTTGAGCTCCATGAAATTTTGCATGATTTTTTAGGCATGGACTAGGTGATCACATTGTCCATCCACTCCAGAGGCATGGTTTTATAAATTGGACCCTTAAATCCAAATGTTTCATTGCTTCTTACTAAGCAAAGCACTAGTTATCGAAATCGATGAAAAAAACAACTTTCGAGGGCTTGGAACCGAGAGTGAGGGGTGCTCTAGCTAAAATCCTATGCCAGGAATCCAACATAGATGATGGTTCCTCAATCCGAGTCTCATTTTTCATTTTATGCCCATTTTGAAGTCGCATCCCAAACCAATTCAAGGACTCTTAGCCAATTCTTGCTCAGGGCATAAAATACTAACGAAGAAACATTTTTGAGTTCTGTGAGATGCTGCAATCTTGTTTAGGCATGGAATAGGTGACCAAATTATCCATCCACTCCTGAGGCATGGTTTCGTAAATTGGCCCCATAATCCAAATGTTGCATTGCTTCAAACTAAGAAAAACACTAGTTCTCAAAATCAATGATTAAAAAAACTTCTAAGGCATGTCACCCATGAGTGAGGGGTGTTCTAGATGAAATCCTATCCTAGAAATACATTAGATTCTATGGTTCCTCAATCCGATTCTTGATATTCATTATATTCCTAGTTGCAAGTCACATCCCAAACCATTTCGGGGACTCTTGGCCAATTGCTCCTCAGGGCATAAAAGCCTAACGGAGCAGCATTTTTGAGTTCCATGAGATGATGCAACATTTTTTAGGTGTGGAATAGGTGACTATATTTTCCATCCACTCCTGAGTTATTTTTTCATAAATTGGACCCCTTAATCCAAATGTTGGTTTGCTTCAAACTGAGAAAAACACTACTTCTCAAAATCAATGAGTAAAGAAACTTCTGAGGCATGGCATCCAGGAGTGAGGAGTGATCTAGATGAAATACTATCTTAGGAATCCATCGGAGTCGATGGTTCCTCAATCCTACTCTCGATGTTCATTTTATGCCCAGTTGCAAGTCGCACCCCAAACCATTTCAGGTACTCTTGGCAATTCATCCTCGGGGCATAAAAGCCTAATGAAGCAACATTTTTTAGATCCATCATATTTTGCATGCTTGTTTAGGCATGGACTAGTTGACCACATTTTCCATTCTCTCCCGAGGCATGTTTTCGTAAATTGGACCCCTAAATCCAAATGTTGCATTTCTTCTTACTGAGAAAAGAATTAGTTATCAAAATCGATGGAAAAACAACTTTCGAGGGGTTGGAACTAGGAGTGAGGGGTGATCTAGCAAAAATCCTATGCCAAGAATCCAACAGAGATGACGGTTACTCAATATGAGTCTCGGTTTTATTTTTATTTCCAATTGCAAGTCGTATCCCAAACCATTTCAAGGACTCTTGGCCAATTCCCTCTCAGGGCATAAAAGACTAACGAAGCAACATTTTTTACTTCCGTGAGATGTTGAAAGCTTGTTTAGGCATGGACTAGGTGAACAAATTATACATCCTCTCTCGAGGCATGGTTTCGTAAATTGTAACCCTTAATCCAAATGTTGCATTGCTTCAAACTGAGAAAAACACTAGTTGTCGAAATCAATGAGTAAAGAAACTTCTGAGGCATGGCACCTGGGAGTGAGGGATGGTATAGTTGAAATCCTATCCCAGTAATCCATCGGAGTCGATGGTTCCTCAATCTGAGTCTCAATATTTTTTTTATGCCCAGTTGCAACTCGCATCCCAAACCATTTCGGGGACTCTTGGCCAATTACTGCTAAGGGCATAAAAACTAGCTAAATTCTACATGTCTCTATCAACTAACTATTATATCTTACTGCCTTGAAAAAAGACTACACCAATTTCAACTGCATATTGAGTTTAACAACCACTACTTCCTACATAAAAATGTGGGTTGCACTATTGTTAA
>SNQJ01S0168598.1:0-20771 GCA_010110895.2 Picea sitchensis | reverse complement strand
GCAGTTACATTATTTCAACAAATATGAGGCTTAACGTATTGTCGGAAGAAATAAAGGGATAACCTTACCTGAGCTATCTCTTTGAGGTACAAGTCGCTCGCCCGACAAAGAGCTCTGCGAAGGAAGGGCTTCCCCCTTATCATTCAAGGCCCAACCCTGGGTACGTTCTATCTTCACGAACCAAGACTTCCTTGGCTAACGACTGCCACTATTTGAGAACTCAGTTTGGTGAATCAAAGAAAATATTGCATCCATACGAACTGGAAGGTTTAGGTAGTGGGCAACCTAGCAAACACAAACACAAATAGGCGCATCCGCAGGAAGACACTTATCCACTCAGCGAACGGTACTACTAAATGAATGGTACTCGAAGAATCGTTATTGAACATTCCTCCTGTAATAGGTAATGCTCCCGTAGCAATTACATCTCGTTGTTCGGGCTGTGAGTTCATCTCACTCACTATTGATTGGCCATTTGATGAATGGTCACAGTGCTGTTCTTCTTAGGTCAGCTTATCGCTATCTTGTGGTACGAGGCCATAACGATCAAATTTGAATCGCGAACCCCCGTTCGATGAAACAACAGCTAGTAGAATCAAGTACAGAGTGGCCCAGGTTAGTCTTTCCCAATATAATACAATCTATTTTACAAGGTGAAATCACTTCCGAACAAAAGAGGTCAAGGTTACTCTATTGGATTTCTCATTGGGTCTGAAAGCACACTCATCTTCTGGCTTTATTCTATTTCCCACTTCCCCTCGACCATCCAAACACCCGGAAGCTAATACCATTCCAATGCTCCTTTTCGCCATGCAGCATAAGCTAGACAAACAATTGATAGAAGCACGAAAATCCAACCAATATAAATGAAATCCTTAGGTCTACTCACCAATACATTGAAACTAATAGCCAGGGGAGGGCTGGGCTGTTGAACATAACAACGAACAATAACTCGAGCAAACAAACACCTCATAACGAATCATCAATTGGATGGGCATCGAAAAAAATATCCTTCCTTCGATACCTGAGTCGTAACGAATTAGCTTCTCTGGTCCCGGTCAATTTGGAATGCAACAAGAAGATGAATAAGGCTAGCTATTAGTAAGAAAGAAGATCGATGAGATCATATTAGGGAAGTAGAAACCTCACTCAAGAAACTCCGATCCCGGCCCCTTTTGAACTCATTGAGGCCACCTTCAACCTCATTGTGCCGGTCGTCATTTATCTCATGGTGCGCAGAGGGTGTAGCTCCCACTACTCTATGCCCAAATTCAATAGCTATTTGACTAGTCAGAAGTAGGGAAACGGACCCCGAGTAGGACCACTAGGTGTCATTTCTATTCCCCATATTTGACCCCGACCCAGGCCAAAAATGATCACCATTTTACATATCATTAGGGCACCGTGTATCATACTTTGTTATTCCTTGACATAATATAGAAATGAGGGCGTAATTATTATAAAAAATGATTCAATTTTAACACGTACCCAACCCACTCTATTTTTTATAATTTATCATAGCTACGTGGCGGCTTGCCCGCATTGATCACCTTGGTAGTTTATCTCCTTGGAACCTTTCCTTTCTATTATATATATGCCGTGTCTAGCGAAGGAGGAGCAAGTAAGACTTTATATTGTAGTTATACTGTAGATAATAGGATCGCTTCGCTTGCCATTGCCCGTACCAGAAAATATCCAATCATCATAGTTCCCTCAAAGAGAAGTTCTCATTTTACTGCTCTTTATTACTTGGATGACTATCGGCAGAAACTATGTGTAACCACTATTTATTCTCTAGAGAAAGATAGCCCCTTCGGGTTAGATCGCTTCGCTTGCCCTATTCCCCGTTACCCGTAAGGTGTCTTGTAGAGTTTACACAAATACTTTCTATTTGCCTTGGTCCTTTACTACTTGATCTAACAACACAAGGCTTCCCTCACCAGTTCATTCCAACACAGGAACCAAACAACAAGCTATGCTTTGGACTTTCTACCACCACCCCAACAACAGATTTTAGTATTCTTTCATGCTAGAAACCACCCACAGGGAAAACCATCAATACATAATTGATTTTCATCAGGACCATTCAATCACTTACATCACCACTAAGTAGGCTCAGAAGAGAACTACACAAACCATTCATAAGCTAGCTAGACAGGTTCAAACATCAACCATTCGTTATCAAGTCTCAAAACAGAAAGAAATATCCTTTTATCACAGTCAATCAACAATAGGACCATCATTCATTCAATCACATCAAAAAGACATTCATACAATCAATTACAAATAACAGATTAGGCTTCTCATAAAATACAATTGACTCATGCAATCACTAGATAATAACAAACAAAATTACAACCTCATTTCCTAGCAAATTACAAGCAGAATTCACCATCCAAATCACAAAGTGCATCATTAATAAGATCACGTTCACTTTACCACTTGAAATGTATACGTGATCGATGATAAGTGAAGGGCTTATACGTAAACCTAAGATACACTGTCCTAGTCGATAGACGTGACCGAAGCGAAAGGGGTACACATGTACAAGGTTGCGACAACCTAACTTTCATTCTTTGCTGGCTTTACTCGGCTAACATTCATTCTAATAACTTGCTTGATCTTGACATTGTCTAGACTTGCTCTCTTTATATGATGCATGTTGAAAGCCACTGCCACTCAGATTGATTCGTTAAGCTTTTCATCCCTTGTACTCCAAGAGCAGAGAGAAGTGGACTTGAGGAAAGGATAGGAATCTAGGAAGACGGTAAGAGAGCAGAACTTACCATAGGAATTGAGGAGTGAAATACTTATAGACAGAGAAGTATTAATGATAAAAGTTGGGATTAGATCCTTAGTATGTATCAATTAGAT
The DNA here is from genome assembly GCA_010110895.2 of Picea sitchensis. Classification (NCBI taxonomy): domain Eukaryota; kingdom Viridiplantae; phylum Streptophyta; class Pinopsida; order Pinales; family Pinaceae; genus Picea; species Picea sitchensis. The sequence continues at coordinate 17,897 of SNQJ01S0168598.1, read as the reverse complement.
TGTTTAGATATCAAGTATATCAAATTATCTTTAGGATATAAAAAGTATATTAGTATCCTTTAGTTTATATTATTTTAGCAAATAGAAATATAAAGTAATCAAGTTGAGTCATTTAGAATCTTATAAAATAGAGGGCCAACTATCCTCACCCGATACCAATTACCAATTGGCCTTATAGCTCCTTTTTCCTCCTATAAACCACCCCTGAATACAAGACCTGGAGAAACACACTTTCTAGTCAACAATGAATAGCTTGATTAACTACCATATTTATGAAGGAGGTTTATTATCTTAGTCTTAGAAGTTTAAATAAGTGCCTACCCCTTTTCGAATGGTAGTACAATACAACTTATCATAGTGCTACAAAAATGTAACCATATGAAGTTGTCTATGGCTAAAAGCTTCTCTCAGTGGCTTTGTATTTACTGGGCACATCTAAGGTTGAGTAAGTGGATCACACACTTAAAACCAGAGCAACCATTCTCAGAACACTTAAGGATAATTTGTTTTGGCTCAAAATAGAATGAAGCAGCAGGTGAAACCTTAGAAAATGTGTAAGCAACTAATTACAATTACCTTGGGAATTGAAACTTATAGCTATTATAAGGGAAAAGCCTCTGCTGCTTGAATTCACTAAATTAGATCTGTATTATATATATAACGGGCTCTGCCTCTCCTACTTCAGGGTCCCAATATGGAGAACAAATTCGAACTATAACTAAAAATGCCATGGACTCTATAAAAGGATCCGCGCTAGATACTCCCTGGTATTCTAAATCCCAATCTGCTACTCCCACCTTTGCTTCTTTTGATGCCTCCGCCTCTGATGCCTTCGGGGTATACTGCAGCAGGAACTAGATATAGAATTAGGCGAAGGTAAGCTGGCATCAGATTTGTATATAAAACAGGCTATCGAACGGCTGGAAGGGAACCTGGGATTCGGTCAACTAGTTATGGTCCATCGACGGGTTCAACTGGATCCCGATCTCTAACTTCTGCATTAACGGGTGAAACTCCAACATGATCAAATGGAACTCAATCTGTTACCAACGCCTATGCTTCTGTCTATGGTGCTTTTCATCTCAGCAAAGGGATAAGAACTTTCTCTTCTTGCACTTGCCCCCGCCCCTGATCAAACCAATGGCCCGAATGTCGTGGAGCGATGTGTTTTTCTCTCAGTAGGGAGCTCTCAATACCAGTTTTGGAATCACCGGAACCACGAGACCAGAACCAGGAATGAATGATCCACTAGCAAATGAGATAAGCTGAACAACTCGAGATGTATGAAGTTCCTTCCCCTCTCTCCGTAAAAAGTATATTCATTTGATCAATTGGAATGAAAACGTATTCTTTTACTTGATCGATATCAATTGGTTCAATGGATACCACTTAAATAGGTTTTGCTTCTTTCTTTTCTCCATAATATGCCGGGTCTTTAACGGGTGGAACAACGGGATCTGGATATGGACCCAAGTGAAGAAGGAATGCCGTGGACTCTTTAACTGTTGGTAGGAGTGCTTTGCGAGGTGCTTCTTCAATGGGTTACGGGTCAACGGATGGAACTGGGTCTTCAACTGACTTTAGGAGGGTTTCTCCTTCTAAAGTGCTCCTTTAGCATATATTTAGAAAGAAGGCTGAAACTGAAAACTGTGAATCGTAAACATGGAAGAAAAGCTCTAATTTATGGCTATGTATATGGTTCTGTCGGGTAAACTCAACCTATTTATCCAGGTTATCAGAGGCAACTTCACACCTTCCCCTTACTGCTGCCTACTGATAGACCTTGGCTCTGGTCATTGCGGGTATCCATAGAGACTGCAACAAAGCACATAATATTGTATATGAGGCTTTATAAGGTCTGTTGTTGATGGCTGGAAGTTGAGCCATAGAGAAGGGGATGCCTATGCTAGTTCCTAGTTGGTTTGGTCACCCGAAGCTCATGTAGAGGGACCTAAGGCCTCTCGGCTATAATTGCCTAGTGGTAGTTGCATGTGTTTTGATTGCCTGGTCCCTGTATACTTGATTCTGAGTGTCGGGTTGTTCGGTATAAGTCAATTTGTATCATTTTGGTTGCTTTGGTTTTGATAGCTCAATTGCATGGTTGATAAGTGCTTGTCCTAGTGTTAGTGGTGTTAGTGCTTGCTTCCCTGCCTATCGGTATAGTCCACTCCTAGTGCAAGGTATACTCGTTGATGAGTATTTCTGACCCAGTGTAATTTGTTTGATGCCGCATTACTGATCCTGATAGATCGATGAAGACAGAGTTGGACCAGTGTTTATCCGTGCATTGATTTGTTCCTTTTACTTAGCGAGTTTACGCGGTTCCAGATGCAGTCTTATAACATGGTAACCGCTACTACTTTCACACGGTCAACTAGCTTCGCTGCCTTACACACTGCCTTCTATCTTTACACCTCTGTTACTGGGCTCCGATCTCGATCTGGAACTGTGCAAAGCAATCATGTTGGTCGCAGTGTCTTTAGGGTCTGTATGCACCAAAAGTGTTCATCTGCCCTAGCATAGCTTGTTTAAGTTCCACCACCATCAGCAGCACCAATAGCAGTAGATTACCCAAAACCATGTGACCATCCAACAAAAGATACAGATCCATAGCTAGTTGATTTGATTGATTCAATTTCCCGAGCTACAGTTCCAGATCCACCAGCCATTGAATCAGCATAGACAGGAGCAATGGGTAAGCCAGCAAGATCCCTTCGCCCAGTTCCAAATCCAATTGATGATCCGGTCGAATAAGCACCTCACCCAACACCTCTTTTATTAGTTTCAGTTCCATAGCCTGTTTAAGATCAAGACCCGTTGTTTACCAAGCAACACCAAGAGCAAAGGTTAAAAGACAGAGCCTGTTTATTAAGTAGCAGATCCTGCAATTCGATAGTCAGTAGGTAGATACACTTATTAGACCAGGATTGGAGAATCTGCAGGCTAAGGAGTTGGATTTGGAACTTATTCTGAGATGAGATCAACTAATTATTCAGTTGAATCAATTGGATCCTAGTTCGTTGACCTTGAACCAGAAGCAGGTTTAAGCACCATTGGAGCATCTCCAGATCGAGAGCCATACCCTGGTGTTTAAGATCCTCCAGATGCACCTAGATCAAAGGTAGGAGAGGCGAAGTCAGTTGTTTCGCCGGTTATGCTCGGATATGTTTCTGCTGGGATCCAGTATAGTGGAAGCAGCAGTTTCCGTGTGAGCTGTGGTGTCTGGTGTAGCCGTGGGTAATGCTTTTTGCAGGGTATGATTTAGTAGTCTTGGCTTCACCTGTCTCAGTGTATGCTTTAGCCGTTTTGGTCTTACTCTCTGTTCTTGCCTTTACCCTTGCCCTTGCTTGCTGAGGTGATGGCTTTTGGGTCAAAAATAGGTTGAACCTCGCCCGAAGTGCCCTACTAAGAGCACCTACCAATAGCATGTGTTACGATCCATTGAGAATCAAGGTCCAACATACGTAAAATGATCTTTGGACTCGTGTTTTCCATCCATTTCTTTCTGTAGTTGGAATTGGATCTGCTACTAGCACTGAAAGCTCTAGGTCACTCACATCTATAATTCGTCCAGTCGGAGCAAGGAGGGGAGGAGGAAATACACATTGGGCAGGCAGAAGGATACACAGCGATAGGCAGGAGGAAACACAGTGGCAGGGCAAAGACAAATAGCGGAAGAAACAACATTGGTAAGAGAAGACATAGGGGCAAAGACACCTTAAGCAACAACACGAAGCACATCACCCTTGTATTGGCTCCACTGCTTCAACCTAGTCAAATGGAACTGGAACGGGCTGTGCCTCTCCCGCTAGTGGGAGCGCTTGCTTCGTTGCTGCTTACTTTGTTGCTTGATCTGCTCCTGCCTCTTATGTCTTTGCTCCTATGGATTTTGACTCTGTTGCCGGGTATTGATTTGGAAGGGATGTTGGCTCTCTTACTCGAAGGGATGCCACCCCTGTTTCCGTTCTAGCTGCCTTTGCTCCTGTAGGTTCAATTGCTTCCCGTGCTACCGGCTATGTATCTGCTATTGATGGATCAAATATAACTTGGTAAACTGCCTTTCCCACTGCGGGTGAGACTCAAGCAATTGGTTAAGGATCTGCCCCCAGGTGAGGTGCTTATGATTACTGATGTTGCTAGGCCAACAAAGTCAACTAGGTATCGAACTGCTAGAACCATAGGTGGTTATGGGTCATCAACTGTATTTGGGACTGAATCTGGAAAGGACTATGCCGATCGAAGGGGTGCTAGTAGGCTACCTTAATATAATACTCTACCTAACATTATTATCTCTCAACTCTATGACTCTTTGGCTAAGACTTATATCTAATGATTAGATCATCCCATGCTCAGTCTTCCTACTATCTAAACCATATAAATATGATCTCTATCTCAAGCCATCTAGATGCATCAGTCCTATATCTTGGACTGTAATACCTTAATGTCTCTGGTAATGGTCCTCAAGGTATATCACCTCACAATAATGGCACTCATCTCACTAAGTGATACTCTTAAATATTCATACCTACCATACACTATATTTAGATTGTGTGCAATGTCTCCCTTAGTATATCAATTCCATAGAGCCCTAGGACCTGCCCCCTCCATATAATCCTTTGCTTAGTGCGACCTGTGAATCCTTGACCACATAGTGGGTGGTGGCTATCTTGCATACATAGTGATCTTAGGCTACCTTAACTAAGGTGCCCTTATATGAGAGGGCCTCCAAGATTTGATATGCTACACATAACTATACCTATTCTGAAATTGAAGGCCTAAGGCTGATCCTCTACCTTCTACAAATGAGTTTAGATCATGATCTAAAGTAGCTAATAACAGCTCCCTATATGTGAACCTCACTCTATCCTAATCTTCCTTATGAATATTGATAATCATCTCTATAGGTACTATATCTCTGTGATGAGTCACTACTAGTAATGTCACTACTATTGCAATCAATCTCCTAGTCAGTGGTACTCTATTACATCCCATACATGTAACTCTAACTCCATGATGCTTCTTCCATGTATCAATAACTCTACTACCAATCGAGAACTCAATCTCTAAGCCCTCTGTCCCCTTATCTTGAGATAACCTCTCAGCCTTGACTCTTGCCCCATCTATAAGCAATCCCATAATATTATATGTCCTCTTCTATGCACCCAAATTCACACAGGGGATCCAGTCCTAGCTCCGGCAGGGCACAGATACAACCTCAAACTTAGGGTCCTCTGTAAGGGGTCACTCCTCTTATGGAGATTAGGTAGGATGCTAAGGAATTACCCTTGCCTCTTAGCATATGTTAAATGTATTATGTGATAATTAAACATATTCTTTTAGCAAATAATGGATTAGGTCTTTGAAGTAGTTCATTCACCATAGGGATTTTAGGAGCACAATCATTTACACTTGAGTCATCATCTATCACATTTATATTCGAATCATGCCCAATGGTATTAGTCTTCTTCTTGTACTTAACAGGTTTAGGGATCCTGCAACCCCCAATCCTACAGTTCAATTTATAGTTTCTAAGCCTTGCTGGCTTAAAGAGAGGAGAGAAGGCACCTCTATCCTTATCAACTTAAAGAGAGGAGAGAAGGCACCTCTATCCTTATCAAAAAGATTTCTCATCGCCTTTACCTTCATCATCAGAATTCATAGGGTGAAGATTGCTATCATAGTCTTCCAAAGCAATTGCACGAATTTGCTCTTTACCATAACCAAACGAAGGGAAGCTATGGGCTATGCCTATGTGTGTGGTTCCTTTACTACGGATGCTTACTTAGGTGCTCTAGGTGATACTGGAGATGGTACTGGATATGGATATGCTGCAGGATATGCTTCTCTATATGATGCTACTAGTGGTTCTTTGAATGGATCAACAGGATCACTTGCTTAATCGACTAGATCAACTCCAACTGGGACTGGTGAATATGCTGCTAGATATGCTATTGTATACGCTGTAGATGGTGGTGGATCAACAGGATCAATGGAATAATCAGCAGGGAGTGCAGGATCTACTGGTACTGGATAAGATGCTGGGTATACGTATGCTGGTGGTATTGCTGTTGATGGTTCTACTGGTGATGGTGCTGTTAGTGGTGGATAAACTACTGGACCAACTACCCAGTAATCAATTGAATTTTTCACAGAGAATGAAAGAAGCACCCACCCAATCGAAGCCTTTGTATTGGTTAATCGAGGGGGTAATCTGCAACATTTTCAGGTTCAATTTTCACTGTCTCCAAAATAGAGAAAGTTATATATAAAAAGAATCGTCTTGACGCAAGCAATCTGTTGGTGAGGTTTTCAGAGTCAGATTCAGGAAAGTGCATTCTTCAAAGTTGACAATTTATGTGTTATTTCAGTGATTGATGGGTGTGTTTGCTTCAAATGGATGATGTTAATATTCTGCAGCTTTATTGACAATCTATTTATCATGAATTGACTTCAATATGTGACAAAAATGGATTTAGTGCAGTTGATGCAATTCTGAGTGAAGATTTGTGTGAGTACAAATCTATATATTGGTATTTTCTGTTGAAAAGAGTTGCACATGGCATATTGAGTGCAAGAAAGCAGAGGCAAAGAAGGCTTTACAAATCATTCAAATTTCAGATTTGTCGCATCTTATTTAAATGAACATGAAAAAGTAGAATTATTTGATGAAGAGTTATAATAATTTCTTTTATGAAACTGACAATGCATCAATGTTTTGTGAATACTTTATAGTGCCTCTTTCAAAAGTAAAGAATGCATTTGCAAGTGAATCAGATTGGAATGTGTTGCATTATTTGTGGAAAGTGAACTATAATGTGAATAGTTTTATAGAGGAGAAAACTCATGATGTTTACAATATGGATGAATATACAAGTAAGGATGCAAATAGTTGTGAAACAATAATTGTTGGTTAAGATGTTTAATGTGTGAATGAAGACAAAGATACATATGATTAAGAAGAAACAGGTCAAGATGAAGTTAAGTCTTGGATCAACCCAAGCTGGATGATTAACAGGTTCTTTTCAAAACTAACCAATTGTGTGAGATTGTTTGTTAATGTGCAGGTACAAATCATGAAGAAAGTGATGAAGAGAATGGTGTAAAAGTGTGTTTTTTCTGTTACACCTTTGGACACTCATCAGCTGAATGTTGGATGATTCCACAAATACATTACAAAGATGAAGACAAGCACAATGATGAAGCTGAAAGTACAGATGCAGATTTTTCAGGTGAAAGAGATTAATACTTGAAGGCAAAACATGAGGTCTAAGTGGAGATTTTATATAAACTAAGAACAAGAGAAGGACTTGAAGAACAAAGGACAAGCTGAAGAAGAAGGAATTCAAGATGCAAACAGCAAAGAATTGAAGACATTTCTATTCTCTCATTCATTCTTTATTCTTCATCGAGGAGAACAACAAACACGCTTAGTAATGAAATCATGAATAGCTAAACCCACCCCGGTAAACTTACATTGGTTATAGCAAGCAAAAGATGAGGGGAACCCATTTTCATTTACCTTACCCACAGTTATGAGGGGCCAAGTCCTCTCATTTATTTCAGACAAGCAAGCCACGTCCACACATCACATTTAGACTTTCACGTCCACACATGACATTTAGAGTTCCTCATTCAGGCTACCAGTTCTCATTTACCTAAGTACAATATCCCGAAAAAACCACGTGTTCTCATTTACCTAAGTACAACTTTTACGCCCTACCCCTTTAATTAGATAGAGCCCTGAAAGACTATGTAATTATTCCCCTCTTTCGTTATAGCCATGTAGTCTTTCATTACAACCATGTACATTATCTTTGAGCCAGTTGATGCAACCACACAATAAATATCCCATTGGGGTATCACTCTCATCTTATGGGTCAACCCAATGTGCAACCTTACCCTTTTACACTTCTTGGCGGGAGCTACTTCACATCATGATAGACCAGATATTCCTCTCTCATCCAAGAACCCACCACATATACATATTCTCTCTCTACCCACATAGACATATTTCCCTACCCACATAGACATATCTTCTATCTACAGGCTAGGTACACTTTAAACCACTTCTTAGTGTAATACCAATCATACTTCTCTTTCACCAATCATATTTCTCTTTCACGTATTTCCCATTATCTCTATCACATGTTCTCTATCATCCAAGTCACCACATGTCTTCGTTTGATCACGCACTTAGTCATCAGATATTTATGTACCAGATTCAGAGACTAGTCATTCATAGACTAGTCACCAGATTCTCTCTATAATATTCTTTGCATCAGTTCACATAACATCATATAATAATCATAATACGTGATTACATAGGCAAAGACCGACGACTCATTCGTACCGAAATAAGCATATCCTATAGTACTTAAAAATTTCATTCTCTTTGGTCCCTTAAAGGATCCTTTTTGAGACTCCAACATACTCATAGAACTAGACTAGGCACATAGTCCCATACTATCTTTAGTTTTTACATAAGGATATACTTAGACCTAAGATACACTACAAAACAAAGGCGTCTTATCAAGCTTATACTCAGACATCTCCCTATCCATTTCTACTCAGACATCTACAAAGCCAGAGAGAACCAATCACCCAACACAACCCAACCCTACACTTCTTAGAGTGGACCTTAAAGCCATTATTAGACTAGCTTAGCACATAGTAGACTATATCCCCTATATAAGACTCCATTAGGAATTTCAGACTACATATTAGGAATTCACAACTCCTTAAGCCCTTTATTATACTTAGAATCTATTTGTTATATAAGAATCTCTTAGTCCTTCTAATACTCCATACGCTATATCTTCAACTAATTGATATTAGGATTTTCAAGTCATTGTTTCATGAAATGATCCATTATATTCATAATTTAGACTATAAATATGAGATTAGTTTTATTAGTATGACCTGCTACTCTTATCTACTACCTTGCTCTTGCTTTCTTTCCTTTGCTACTGCCTCTACTACTTGTCCTATTGCTGATGCTCCTTAAATCTCTACCTTATGCATGTACCTGGATCTACTCCAACTATTTAGGCCACTTAAACTGCTTCACCCATCATCCTTGCTTATAGCTCCTACCTTAGCTACCAGTTAGTGCCTCTGCTCCCCTTTACTTAAGATTTGGATTTGACCAAACACTACCCTTTGCAACCTGTGTCTTGCCTTTACCTTGATTGAGCCAAACCATTAGGAAGAGTTATTGAGCTTCCCATTCTCATACACCATCAATAGGAATTCATAAAGCAATTAAAGAGGTAAATACACATCAATAATTTCGATAATTGACATCAGGAATACATCAAGAGGACAAAGACCCATCAAACTAGATAAATACCTATCAATGAGACCTATCAATTCTAGAGGAAATACATATACATCAACTATAGAATACACATAAACTATCGAATCCAATCATAAACTCTCTCATCACATCATCAATGAAATCAATAGAAATATTCCCTATCATTACATTTGGGCATAAAACAACTTCACATTCACCCATCAATGTACAAGAGGAATGAAAGAGCAATTCAACAATAGAAATACACAGAGAAATACAAGATCAATTTCTATGAGATGCATTCTTCTGATTTTGACCATGACCACATCAATGTAGCTGACTGTAGCATCCTCTTGCTTACTATAGCTTACATCTAATAAATCTAGAGGTCGTCGTTCCGATTCCGTAATCTACACTCACCTCCCACCTGATCTCTTTGGGCCTGAACCTCATGGAGACCAGAATAGCGAGATCGAGAAGCCGAAAGCTTAATCGAGTTTGGGACATATTGAGACTATCCACCCCAAACAAGGAGATTCCTTACCCTCACGTAGTTCAGGTAAGTATCTGCGATTCCTTATCTGGAAGTAAGGAGCTAGACGAAATTCCGGGAGGACTGTGGTCGTTAACGTGTATCGTCTGACCTATGGAGGTAAGCTCAGACTAAGCCTTTAACAAACTATGAGTCAATCTAACAGTGGGGCAACGAGTTCAACCTCTCGTTCAGGAAGAGGTAGTGCAACTGCACAAAGTAGCTCAAATCACACAGCTCATAGGAGGAATCAACTCCACACAATCGAAAGACACATCAAGCAGGGTAGGGAGATGGAGAAAAAGGGATGTCCAGATTCTTTAAAGGCTGACAAGATAAAAAGGCAGTTGATAGTCCGATACAAACCATCACTCACATTCATCACATATACTTTGAATTTGACTGGCTCCTAATTATCTGACGAGCAGATTCATTGATTCCTTGCTACGCTTAAGGCAGGTTGACTTTGACTTGAATCAAGGTTTCGACTTCTCTCATATGAATGATTTTTATAGTCTTTGGGATGATTTTGAGAATATTCGAATTTATAGAATATTTGATAGAAAAGCTATCGATAGTATATATAAGCACCAAAAACTATCCCTATTCTAGCAAAACTAGTAGCATCAATAACAAAAGCAAAGGCATAAGCAGCAAACCCTATTATTTAAGATCCTCTCTCTCTAGGTACAGATTGATTGCCAAGGTATCATCATATCAAGATCGAAGAGCAACTACAGGTCTAAAAGTAGCAGTAGTTTAGCCAACATCCCTACCAAGCTTAGCTTAACAAGTAAAAGAACCTATTGATCGAGAGTGAGAACCAGTTCCTACTGTTTGTGATAGGGATTATGACCTTAGTAATCTAGACCTTATAGATCTTTACCTTTGTGATAAGTGAGAACTGACCCTTTCTATATATCCATATACGCAACATCCATCATTAGTAGCTGTAGCACCAGCAAAACCAAAAAATTAATATCCAGTATAAGAAACATATGCAGCAAAGCAAGCAACACTAGTTTCAATAGCTATTGATCTTGTTTAACCAACATCCTCACCAGTTGCAAACCCCGTTGAAGCAACCTTATAATCTATACGGGTAGCAGATTCAGTTGCATTTGATCTGGTTGTTTTTTATCCAGGTAAAGCACCAGAAGCATCAACAGAAGCAATTGAAGTGGACCAAACGATTGATTAAGTTGATCCCGCTCCGGTTCCGGTTGAAGTTGATCCTAGGCTGCTACCTCATGAACATCATCATAGATATAAGCATTCCTTCCAAATCGATATCTTTTGTCAGCACCTCCTCACTCAGTTTCGGTTGATCGAGATCGAAAAGCAGATCCCATTGATCGATAGCCTATTTCAGCAGTTTCATCCATTGATTAGTAACTAGATCCCTTCGCTCAGTGTCATACCCAGTTGGAGTAAGCATATCGAAATGTAGTTTAAGCTGATTCGGTTGAAGAACCACCATCAGTGGAAGTAGTACCAACAACAAAGGTAGGCAAAGCAACAACTTGTTCCCCAGTTCCATATTGATATCGAGGCACAGAACTATCAGTTCCAGGTCGATATCCTGCGCCATAACCTGTTTACCAAGTGAAAGCAACATGGAAGGCAGGAGAAGCAAGGGTGGTAGCACCTCGACCAGATACAGATTATACAGAGGCAAGGCCAATTGCAGTTCGAAAGCCAGTCCTATAGCGAATAGTTCCAAATCTAGCTCCTGTTAATCTAAATGGATTCTTTCTCTATGTGAATGTACCATCAATGTTTCCCCTGCCCATAGATTTGAGTGAATCCCCGTTCATGGCAATCCCTCATCGTGTGTTGCATCTAAGCCAACACTTCGCCTAGCATTCATTTCAGTTTGATAGCCCGTAGCACAGGAAGCAACCCCGCCACCTCGCCTAGTGTACCCTCCTGTTCAATAGCCATAGTAGCCCGTTCCCAATCCACTAGTTAGAGGGTCCCACAACTTAAGAAGCAGTTTCAATTGCATTCAAGGTGGAAACAACAATTGACCCGACATAAGCTACATTTGATCTTGTTGAAGCACCCTCAGTAGTTGTATTTGATCTCGCTGACCGAGCTAAATCACTAGCACTAGCATCTGAGCTTGTTAAAAAGCCAGTAGTCGTAGATTCATATTCATAGCTTATTCCTGCTATTCACATATTATATCCTTCAAAAGCAGATATCATTGCAAAGCTATTGTAAGACCCAAATTTCTAAGCAGATATCGTTGAAGCACCACTAGGAACAAACCAAGATTGATATCCAAATCCCGTGCCAGTAGTAGGGTCCCTATAACGGAGTTCCTAGTCCCAGATCCTATAGTTAGTTGCAGATCCATATGGATCTCATCCAGTTCAATAGCTAATTTCAGCAGCATATCCAATAGCAACCGCCCAATATACGAAAATACAAACCACCGACCCAACGTGGGCGGAGGCATAGATAGTTGGAGAGATACATCTCGAGACGGGTTATAACCCCCTGCATATGTAGTTGGGTAGGGGCATCACCTTGCTAAACATCCCTTCCAAGTAATTCATACAATATTACTAAAGCAAATCGTTCAATACTAAGGCAATAGAATTCAGAATGCTACGTAAGGCAAAGGCATATAGCCAGGGAGACGCATAGGAAACCACATTGCAAGGGCTACGCAGGGAAAGGGCACATTAAAGCTAAAGGCAAAAACACATGCGAACACGAAGAGCAAGCAACACCAATCACGAGTACCTACACCAACAGTAGCAGATCGATATTGAATTCCAGGGCCGTACCTAGGTGACCGCGTAGCAAATTCTCCGGCAGATTCATAACTAGATCCTGGTGGTGTAGAACCTATTTCAGAGCCAGTTGAATAAGAACCAATTCCAATTGTCGTTGTACCAGTTTCATATCCTCCAGGCCATAGCTACGTATCTCCACTGGATCATGTTGTTGGTCTAGGGCCCCACTAAACGAAGAATTGATCACCCAACATTGGATTGAACTCTTCTATGGCCTTGGCACCATTCAAACCATGGAAAGTTCTGTGGAGATCACAGCCTCAGCGTCAGGACTTCTCTATGGCCATATAATATATGGACATTGGCATTGGTTAGCTGCTTCTTCATGGCTATGAAGATCATAGTAACCAAGCAAAGTCTCTTAGTCCAGCTCTGGGCCATCGGTCGACACTAGACACACCCAATGTGGATCAAACATCATTCACTAGATCAACTAGTGTTCTTTAAGTGGATTCTCTTAGCCCAGCTCTGGCATAAGCACCTGCGACTAGCGGCGGGGCTTTAGGCAGGTTCAACGTCTCCATGTTAGACATGTGATTCTAAGTTCACTATGCCAGTATCAGATTTAGAACGTATTTTCATGTTTTGATGTAAGTTCAACGTCTCCATGCACGTATCCTCTATTATCGATCCTCTCAGCTAGCTCTGGAAGTAGGAAAGGGTGCAAGGGCACAAGTAGAAACCAAGCGGATGAACTCTCATTGTATGGATTTTGTAAACATATATATGCCAACATACTATATTTATGGCGTATGCATATAAATAGAACTATTTTTATTAGTAGGAGGGGAAGCCAACCCCCCTCTCCTTTCTCGATCGATGATTAATTTCATTCATTTTCCGTAGCCAAGATAAGATAGCCTTTCGCCTCCCCGCCCCACAAGCACAGAAGCAAGATAGGCATGCATAAGACTATCAAAGGAAGGAAGATAGACAAGAGGAAAGTGCAGTTCCCATAGGGCAAAGAGATAATGCATTACTTATTGGGAAAGCAGAGACAAGCCTTCCCTTCCCCCTGCCAATGATCATGTCTTTCGAGAATCTTGAGCTTGGACACGGTTATCTCCATCCTGAACACTCAGGTTGGATTGTTCAGTATACAACTATAATAAGGAGGGCATTACCAGAGGCAGGGACAGGAAGGGAGAGGTCCAACTATAATCGGAAACAGATTTGATTAACTATCCCGGCCATCCATTTGAAGAAGTTGAGGAGAGCAATACAGTTAGCAGTGCGAGGAAAAGTTAGTGCGAGAAAGGAAGGAAATCTCGAGGTCGAGATAGTTCTATAAGCAACTCCCTCCCACATAATGAGAAGAGTGAACAGTTCAGTCTCCTCCGGAAGTCCAGCTCTGAGAAGAGAAGCAGGACAGGAAACAAAGAGAAGAAAGGAACATCACTATCACCCGGTCAAAAGATTCCTGTCATGAAAAACTGGATTGAAGGAAGTCAGGTGGAGCCTTCCTACCTATAGTTGAAGCTCGAGGACCCCATAGAGCATAGAGCTCAACCGTGGATGAGGGCAAGGACCAGGAGGGAGTTCAAGAAAGTAATTCTGATCGACCGGGGGTGAGGGCGCATGGAAATGCAGATTGATTGATTGACTGAATGAGGTAATGCCCTCCCTGTATTATAGTTGTATTATAGTTGTTAGGGAGGGAATTCAAGTCGCTGCTAATCCACCGGGGTGAGGACACTACTCCATCGGGGGCAGAAAGATAGGTGAGGAAAGGATGGGACGGTTAGATTAACAAAGGATGGCTAGGCCGAGACAAGTCAGTGGGGCTAGGCTGAGACTCCCTCAACTATTGAGAGGAGATTAGGTGGTTGGCTCGAAAACTCCCGGAAGGTTCAATCAGCAGGAAGGAAGGCAAGCCTAGAAAACAAAAAGGATTACCAGAAGGCTGGAGGAAAAGTTACCTTTATCTTCCTCTGCACCCAGCCCATGCTTAAGCCTCCCACTGCCAACCCACAGAGTTAGGACAATTAGTTAGTTAGTCCGGTGGCGGGGGTGTAGAAAGATAGGGCTGCATCACGGCTAGCTTGGAGTTATCACAACTAGATTAGTTCTCCCTCCCTCGATATGGATAGGATGTTCTATCCAGATTACAGACGTTATATCGTTTGGGCCATAGCTAACCACTTTACTATTGATAGTAGTTGAGTTAGGAGTTAGGTCCCCCCGGATGGAAGTTCAGGTTAGGTCGTCCCCCCGGATGGAAGTTCAGGATGTCTAGCTTCGAAAGGAAGACTAGTTCGTTCAACCGGAAGGAAGGACCCTACTGATTATAAAAGGGAGGTTGGGAGAGAGGCAGGGAAAGCTACCCAGGGAAAGCAACTGGATCAAGCTCATGCTGTAGAACGATGGGGAGCAACTGTAGAACCTAGGGGTGTAGGCTAGCGAAAACGTGCCGCAATGAAGTGAGTGAGGGCAAGGCTCCTTCATTTGGATGGATGGATGTACGGGACAATGCCTAATAGCATAAACTCCATACCGTGGGTGGGAGGCACATCGAAATTCAACTAGTTTGAGAAGGATAGGCTCGAATTCAACTAGTCCAACCGGAAGGTGCCTGGAGAGAAAGATGAGAGGCAAGGAGAACTTTCTTTCTACCATCCCATCTAACCTACCTAACTTCATCCGACCATGGGTTAGAGGCAAGGAGAATAACTTCATCCGTGGCCCATCAAAAGTTTTCTACTGTGCTTGAGCCTTTCCGACTCACTCTAGTTGGTCGACCATTAATGTTCGGATGGAGTAACCTTACTAAGTAGCTTAACTCCCGGGTGAAGAAGTGGAGGCAAGATCCAAATGAAAGCATGCTCGAACCGGGAAGATCCTTCACTCAACCGCCAACAAAAAGAGTAGGGGCTACGTGATAGCAAGGAAGGCTCAACTGCCATCCAACAAAAAATCAAGATTACAAAATGGAATGACAAGATTACATGATGGAATGAAGGAAGGTTTAATCATTGTAACCCACCTTCGGTTGGATGACACTACCTCGGGTTGGACCCCACTGAGAAGGGGAAATAATAGATAGCTAGTCGGAAGTTAGGATCGATGGAACTCCCTCATTAACGCCTAACTATAAAGGTTCAATCAACATTGTTCAGAAGGTTTATCTCTGCTAGCTCTCCTTGCTGAATAGTTACAACTAGAATATCTCCTATTTGAAACTCTTGCCTCCCGCTCGGATGGATAGCCGAAGCATTGTTACCTATCCTCACCCCCGATAAGGGACCATCGGTAGGGAGTTCAACCGGTGGTGTGGGATGGGTCACTAATTAGAAATTGTACGGATCCGTCCCTGCCTAGATACAAGTAGTTGATGGAGGTGCCTAAATAAAAAGTGAGTTAGGTCATTCCATCCAGGATGGCAGTTGAACTATAGATATCCTGATGGAGCTAGATAAAGTAGTTTAACTAGCCAATAGAGTTAATTGGTTACCCGGCTCCTGGAAAATGAGAAGTTGGATTGTGAGCACCTCCGGTTGGTGCTCGCATGGGAAGACCCGTTGTAACCCCCGGTTCTAGAAAGAAGGTAGGGACCCCCAGTTGGGCTCCTACTTTCATTGGCTTGCCTCCCAACGGTAATGCCTTATTAAATTACCTTTATCAATCTCCTCCTCTCCGGAAGTAAGGCACTACTCGTTCAGCTCGGAGGCAAAAATAGTTTCTTAGTTTCGGAAGGTGTTCTAGCTGGGAAAGCTAGCCTAACGAGGAAGGAGCTAACCGGAGGTGGGGGGATGGAGCCTATATAGTTGGAGCCCCAGCCTAACGAGGATAATTAACCGACAGGGCAAGAAAGTCAAATGTGGGAAGGGAGTTCTAGGGAGGGAATTATAGGCGGCATCAGGGAGAACTAGAGTGGGAGGAGCAGTTAGCTGCCCGGCGGGAGTGAGCCCGTCCTCGATGTTTGCAACTATCCCAGCTAGGAGATCGAGATCGAGAAATAGAAGATGTTCAGTTTAGGCTGTCAAGGATGAAGGAGTCGGTGCCCTTCTATAGATAGTTGGCCCATGCCTAGTATCAGGAGGTGAAGGGTAGGCGATGATACATCCCGAGAACAAGAAAGTATGAGGAGCCCGGGGAAGAAAGAGTTAGGATGGCCAGTCCGACTAGAAGTGGAATTCTATTATGTGAAGGATGGTCCAGCGAGCGAGGATAGCTATAGTTCCACCCTTGTTTAGGTAATGGGCTTCACCTCGGATACAGTTGGATGGATAGACTGTAGCTTACCCAGAAAGTATAGCTTTCACCCCCCACCTTAGCTATAGTTGTGTTCAGTGAAGGTTGCTTCCGTGTTCAGTGAAGGCAATCCTATTTCACTAGCCGGAAGTAACGAGTTCACAATTACCATCCAGCTCAACTAACAAGAGTGGGAGGAGAACTATTCTATTCAACGAGAAAGAAGGAAGGTGACCTCAACTAAACCTAACTTCTTTAACTAGGGCTATAATCATAAAAGTTTAGTGTCGGAAGGTAGGAGTGAATGAAGGACTATACTACTCGAAGAAAGGAAGGAAGGACCCCAGGTTAGGATGAGATAGGGAATAGAACCCCCCACTCGACAACGTTAGGCTATCACGTAGAGAATCTGGCTAATATTTCAATCCCGTGTAGGTAGAGTCAACATCAAAGGAAGGAAGGCTATATACATAACATGGCCATCCTTCATAAGGTATACTGTATTGTCGACCATCCTTCACCCCTGGTTAGCCAGCTGGTAGTCCTAGAGAGAGTTCCCATCCTTCACCCCCGATTATTCTTTCTTTCTTGCTACCGGATGGAGCCTTCAGAGACCCCCTCTTTGTGTTGGATGGTCGGGAGGAGCTATATGCTGTTGTAGGAGGTAAATCTTGGAATTCTCCCTGGATGGGATAAGTCGACTAAAATCCCTCTCAGAAGCTGCGTCCTCACTCTGGATGAATGCGCCCTTGCTGCTAAACACTCTGTAACTGCTGCTGAAGAATGATGGAAGACCTTAATGATCTTCCTGGTGACTAGGGTGTGTCTCTCAACATCGAAATCAACTAACTATTGTCTTCCTCCTGGAATCAACTGAACTATCTCTCGTGAGATGTGCCTCTTCTCCTCAATGACAAGTCAAAATCTGCATAATAATGAATTAGGTCGCTGACCCTTGCTTCATAGCTTTCCAAAACCCTAAATCATGCTGAAACCCTAATTCACTGTTGACTTCCAAAACCCTAAATCATTGTTGAAACCCTAATTCACTGTTGATTTCTATTTTTAGCTC